>CAJHQP010002460.1:0-85726 GCA_905132765.1 Moricandia arvensis
GGGCGCATCAAACAAGCTGTCCATATACTCCACAACAAAATGGTGTGGCTGAGAGAAAGAATAGACATCTTATGGAAGTGGCCAGAAGAATGATGTTCCACATGAATGTACCAAAGAGGTTCTGGGGAGATGCAGTGATGACTGCCTGCTATTTAATCAACAAAATTCCCACCAAAGTCCTACAAGATCAGTCGCCACATGAGATACTAAACAAACATTAACCATCTATAGATCACCTTTGGGTATTTGGGTGCTTGTGTTTTGTTTTAATTCCAGGAGAGCAAAGGAACAAGTTAGAACCAAAAAGCACCAGAGCCATGTTTATTGGCTATTCTCCTCACCAAAAGGGATACAAGTGTTATTCTCCAGAAACCAAGAGGGTTCTAATCTCTAGAGATGTGAGGTTTGTTTAGTCTAAAGGTTACTATGATGAGAAGAGTTGGGAAGAAGTAAGAGACTTATCTCAATCAACCTCAGATAGAGCTGAGAACGTGAGAAGGATAATGGAAAGTATTGGCATCAGTATACCAAGAAGGAGTGTTGAGACTGAGCCAACACAAGATCAGCCTAGTTCATCACAAGAGGAATCTAAACATACAAATGCTGAGGCTCCTCCTCATGATCATGAAGGGGGGAATCAAACTGAACCACAAAAAGAAATTTCAGTCTCTAATGACCAATAAGAGCAACAAGAAGAGGAAGTGGTGAGTGGAGATCAATCTGCCGATGATGAGACTACACCAACTGAAGAAAATGTCCAGCCCTTGAGAAGAAGCATCAGGGTTAAATACCCTCCATCAAATCGGGTCAATACCAGAGTCTACTTCAACTCACAAGCAGTATCTCATCCCACCAGAGGTGTGTGTTCTCTAGCTCAATACCCACAAGAACATGTTGTTTTTATTGGCACACTGGACCAGGGATACATACCTAAAACTTATGAAGAAGCTATGGAGCATAAGGTGTGGAGAGGCTCAGTGGGAAATGAAACCAATGCCATGATCACCAATGACACTTGGTATGAAGCTGAACTTCCAAAAGGGAAGAAGGCAGTGACCAGCATGCGGATTTTCACCATCAAATACAATGCAGATGGTACTGTGGAGAGGTGCAAAACTAGATTGGTTGCAATAGGATTCACCCAAACCTATGGAGAAGATTACCTTGACACCTTTGCACCAGTGGAAAAACTTCATACCATATGGATCATCTTATCTTTGGCAGTAAACTTGGAGTGGGATCTATGGCAAATGGATGTGAAGAATGCTTTCTTGCAAGGAGAACTTGAGGATGAAGTCTACATGAAGCCACCTCCGGGCCTAGAACACCTAGTCAAACCAGGAAATTTCCTTAGACTCAAGAAGGCTATCTATGGGTTGAAGCAATCACCAAGGGCTTGGTACCACAAGCTCAGTACCACACTCAATGGAAGAGGGTTTGTGAAATCAGAAGCTGACCATACTCTCTTCACTCTCACCAGCTCACAAGGCATTGTGGTAATCCTTATATATGTGGATGATATCATCATCACTGGAAGTGATAAAGAAGGTATTCTCTCAACTAAAGTCTTTCTTAAATCATCTTTTGATATCAAAGACTTGGGTGAGTTAAAGTACTTCCTTGGGATTGAGATATGCCGATCTAAAGAGGGGCTGTTTCTGTCTCAAATTAAGTACACACTTGATTTGTTGAGTGAGGCAGGTGACTTAGGTGGAAGAGAAGCCAAGACTCCACTAGAAGATGGGTACAAAGTCTTACGTGAGGGGGAGATAGAGAACAAGCCATATGAAGATGTCAACAGATATAAGAGGATGGTTGGAAAGCTCATCTATCTTACCATCACAAGGCCAGATGTGTGTTTTGCAGTGAATCAAGTCAGCCAACATATGCAAGCACAAAGACACATCATTGGAACATGGTGGAGAGGATCCTAGGGAGCATCCTAGGGACGCATCAAGTGGTATCAGAGCAACTTTGGTTGGGAAGTACTCGTTTTCTCTCTTATTGTTTTTGTTTCATCCGTGTTTCATCTCTATTATCTTGTTTAAGCAATAGATCTAATCTGTTTAGGACTGCTCGAGTTTCATACGAGACTAGACAAGTTTTTAAACTTTTCCTTTATGCTTGCAAGAAACCCTAGAGAGAGAAAAACCCTAGCCGCATAAGTCTTTTCCTTTTAGATCACTTTGTTTCATCTGTTTAACTTGTTAATCACCTTGAACACGAGTAGGTTAAGGTTGTTATGGTGCTAGAAAACCTTAGAGAAGATTAGACAAAGTTTAGAGAAATTTCCTTTTTCCTTGGTAGGCGGAAACCTTTTCCTTTTTACCTAGCCGATTTATTCCTTTTTGCTTTTGTCTTGCAAAACAAGCTTGCTTTCGTGTTCTCCTTTTTCCTTTTTGCTTAGCTTGTTACCTAGAAACCTTTTACTGGTTATTTTTTTTTACCTTTGTGCAGGAAGCATGGGATCCGAGTCTGAAGAAGAAGCTGCACTCGTTAGGAAGAACAAGCTTCTCATGGAGGCTATGTCAGCTCAACTCAATCAGAACATGGTAGCAACCATGACCGAGATGATGAGGACCAACCTCAATGGCATCCGGAGAGAGCTAAGAGAAGACATCAGGAGAGCTACTAGCCAAGTGCCAAACCGAGAGACTAGGAGAGAAGAGAGACCTCATGCAACTCGCCAAGAGCATGCCGGTTATGAGGAGACTGACAATGAGTATGAACACCTCAGTTCATCCTCAAGACAAAGCCAAAGAAGACATAGGCGTGTCCAAGAAAGAAGGATGAACCAGGGAGATGAGCTTGCTGGTTTGAAGATAAAGATACCCCCATTCCATGGCAAAGCTGATCCGGATGCCTACCTTGAGTGGGAGAAGAAGATTGAGCTAGTCTTTCAGTGTAAGCAGTACACAAACCACAAGAAGATTCAGATTGCTGATACTGAATTCTATGACTATGCTCTATGTTGGTGGGATCAGTACATCACAACTCGTAGAAGGAATGGAGAGGAACCAGTTGAGACTTGGACAGAGATGAAGTCTATCATGCGCAAGAGGTTTGTTCTAAGTCACTACCACAGAGACTTGCATCACCGGCTTAGGAAACTTACCCAAGGTTCAAGATCAGTGGAGGAGTATTACCAGGAGATGGAGTTGCTCATAGTAAGAGCTAGCATATCAGAAGATAGAGAAGCAACCATGTCAAGGTTCCTATGTGGTTTAAACCGAGAGATACAAGACAATGTTGAGATGCAACATTATGTGGAGCTTGAAGAGATGCTACACAAAGCTATTCTTGTGGAGGAACAGCTCAAGAGGAAGGGACATTCACGCAACCACTATGGCTCTAACCGGTTACACAACACCAAGGAAGAGAAGACACCTTACCATAAGGAGTCTAAGCTGTTCCAGAAGGATCACAAGTCCTATCCAAGAGAAGAGACCAAACCAAGCAGTGCTTTTGACAAGGGCAAAGGCAAGGTTGAAGCTTCTAGTTCCAGAGCTCGTGATGTCAAGTGTTTCAAGTGCCAAGGAAGAGGTCATTACGCCACTGAATGTACCAACAAGAGAGTCATGATCTTGCTGGAAGATGGAGGGTATTCCTCAGAAGATGACAACACCGAGTCTGACCAAGAGGACACTGAAGAAGAACATGAAGAAGGACCAGTCCAGGGGAAACACTTAGTAGCAAGACGGCTTCTAAGCTTGCAAAATAAGGCTGAGGAGCTGGAGCAGCGTGAGAACCTCTTCTACAGCCGGTGCTTGGTCCAAGGAAAAGTGTGCAGCCTCATTGTTGATGGAGGTAGTTGTGTGAATGCTGCGAGTGAAACCCTGGTCAAGAAGTTGGGATTGAAGGTTCAGAAGCATCCCAAACCTTACCGGCTACAATGGCTGAATGAAGAAGGCACCATGAAGGTCTCAAGTCAAGTCCTTATTCCCTTAGCCATTGGGAGATATGAAGATGAAGTCTTGTGTGATGTGTTGCCAATGGAAGCTGGTCACATACTTCTTGGAAGACCTTCGCAATCTGATCGCCGAGTTATCCATGATGACTTCACCAACAAGCACTCCTTTGAGTTCAAGGGACGCAAGACCACTCTGGTTCCCTTGACACCTAAGGAAGTTCAACAAGATCAGGTTCAACTCCAAAAGAAGAAGGAGATTGATCTAAAACCAGCTGGAACTAAGCAGCCAAACTTCTATGCTAACATGGGTGATATCAAAAGAACTCTCCATTCTCAACAATCTGCTATCTTACTTGTGTTTAAAGAAACTCTTTTGAACCTAACAGATTCTACACTGGTGTATCCGAGTGAAATGGTTTCTCTTTTGCAGGAGTTTCAAGATGTATTTCCAGACGACAATCCCATTGGTTTACCACCTTTGAGAGGGATTGAGCACTAGATGGACTTTGTTCCAGGATCTACACTTCCAAACCATCCAGCATACAGAACCAACCCGGTTGAGACCAAGGAGTTGCAAAGACTGTTGAGATAGAGAAGAGAATTACCAGAAGAAGAAGCTGGTTCGTGATCCAAAGAAATAAAGAAACAAGAAGAAGAAGAAGGAGTGATCCGGATACTCCAAGTTAAGACTGGTTCATACAGTCTTGTGAACGAAGTCGTTATTAGAATGGAGAAGAAAGAAGCATGGCTGAGTGTGGTCCATTGATCTGAGAGATAAAGAAAACAAAGAGAAGAATAGATACCTGAAAAGAGTTTGGTCTGTACAACCTTGCTACACAAGGCAGTCCGTACAGTCTTGGCTTCCAAGTAACCAAACTTAACCTAGAGTGACTTGGAAGGCAAGGAAGGTGGGAACTCGTCCAGATTAATATTCTGAAGCATATTTGAAGTTTAAATGGAGCATCATACCGTCGAAGAGAGCTGAGGCAAGTGGAGATTTAATTAAGAATAAATGTCACATGTTCTGCCTAAGAAGAAAACAGTTTGGACCTGTCACTTTCACTCAACCAGACTGTGCCCTTCTCTCTCCTGTCACTATCTACTCCCTCTGGTCGAGATTCACCTTGGCTTCATCAGAAACCCTACAATAATATTTGTTTAGTAGATTTGTACTTTAATATTTATTTATTCTCTTGCAATTTGTAATCTGGCTATATAGCCACCCCATGTGTATTGTGAAACCTCTAAGGCAGAGGGGAGTTCTCTCTCTCTTCAATATTCTCTTGTTACTTCACTCTCCTCACACTCTTTACTCTCTTAATCTCGTCCATACTCTCTGTGATTCTCACTCTCACTTAATCTCTCTCAGATACTCACTAATACTCTCTTAATCTCTTAGTTCTCCAGCAGCATTCTCCTTGATTCTCCTTTACTCTCATCAGTCTCTTCTCTATAATTTCGACCACGCTCTGTTTCTACATCACTCACACACCAGAATATGTCTATTCTCACATGGTATCAGAGCTTCCAAGCTCCTGAAACCTTCATAGCTTCCACAAATCATCATCTTCTCAAAACTGTCTCCAAAACAGTTTCTGCTACATCTCTTTATCCACTGGTCAAAAGGTCTTCCAAGAGGGAAGAATCTCTCCAGAACTCAAGATAGGACAGTATACAAGTCTCTGTAACTCAAGAAAGCTTCAGCTCAGTCCAGCAAGCTTCATGAAAGTTTCAGTTTCAAGCTCTGTTTCTTGCAAAACCAGTTGGTACATTCTATTGTCCACTGGTCCAAACTCTCTAAGATGGAGAGCTCAAAGGAAATGGCGACTTCAGTAGATTCAAGGAGTCCAAAGAAGAAGCCAAACCACCTCATCTGGTCCATGCTGAAGATAATCCAATGAAGAAACCATTCTTGGAGAAAGGTCACTAAAGAAGCATTAAAGCTAAGCTGTTCTAATCATTCTCTGGCCAGCCATGCTGAAGCTCTGTTTCTGACCAACAAAACCCACGACTAGCAAGAGAACAGGAGGGGTTTGAAGTGTCTCCTTGACCAGAAGGAGAGAATCAAGAAGAGGAGGTATTGGACAGTCAATCCACACCACAAGCCCTTCAAATTCAAGTGATTCACAGCCATGGAGGTTCAAGGAACTAGCTCAGGTTCCTTGGTTGTAAGTTAACCTCCTAAACTCTAATAAGAGCCTGTTTAATTGCTTAAATTATTTCTGGTTGTGTTGTGTATGTGTTTAGTATCTTTGGGACATTTTAATGGTACTAGAGTTATTGCACCTAGTTTCTGTCCCATGATACTAAAGAGTTGTGTGTGTATTGTTCTAGGAGTGATTAAGTTTGCTAGCATGGTAATGTCTAGTTTCTGTCCTAGAATAATTCTTTGTGTTGTCTCTGGCCTAAGTGAGTTGCTTAGTCTCAGTGTCTGTCTTGTTGCATTGTTAAAGGTCTAGGAGAGTTTTCTGGCCATGTGTTGCATTCATAGTTGTGTAGCTTGATTAGATGAGTTGTCTAGTCTATGCTACTGTCATAAATTGTCATTGCATTCTGCTATTGTCATATGTGTGATAAATTGAGCCTAGATGCCTTGTAATTGATGAGTTATCATACCTTAGCATTTAGTGAATTGGTTGCATGGATTTGAACTGAATGAGTTGTTTAGATTCTGTCCATTGCATTTTCTTAAAGCATTGGGATCAGGATTGGTAAGTTACCAAGGTCTGATCGTAGTGTGTGTGGTCTGATTCTTTCTGGAGTTTGAGTGATGTTTCAGGTACAAAAGTGTTGTCTCTGTCCATCATCAAATCAAGACAAAGAAGAAGACTTTGCCCATGTTGTTCAGAGCCTGCACAAGATGCATATTCCTGTCCATGGAGAAAAAGGCCCATGAGTTCAGAGCCTACAGAGTCTGTATATTCCTGACCATGGAGAGATATTTTGTGTGTGAAACTGGTTGAAGAAGCGCAGCCTGGTTAGGTGTTGAGATTCTGGTTCATGAGACACGCAAGAAGAAGTGTGGTGTAAGGCATTGGAGCAGAAACCAAAGGTGGATCGGTTGAAGAAGCGCAGCCTGGTTAGGTGTTGAGCTCCTGGTCCAATACTCATCTTTGGTCACCTTTCACGCTTGGTCCATCACCTATACTCTCTGGATCAAGCTTGAGTAGGGGTATTGGTGAGTATTCTGAAGTTTCAAGACGTCCATAGCTTCACCAGAAGATCAGAAGTGGAGTTCACTCAGATCAAAGAAGAAGAAGAAGAATGCTAGTGATGGAGTTCACACTGGCATGTCTCAGGAAAAGGAGGATAACTTCCTAACCATGAAGAATTTGACCATGAAACTAATTGCCTTACATTCTAAACTCATCAAGGGCACGCGGCGAATTGGAATCAGTCTAAAAGGAGTTACGGTTTGGAAGTTACACCAGTAACAAGTTGCAGGCGTTCTGCTGTCTAGAGATCAGTTGCGGGTGATGGAGTTCATGATCCAAATTGGTCTACCAAGTGGGGGATTCAAGTGGAGTTAACTCCCCATCATAATTAACATTGTTGGAGCTCTCTGGAGTAGACGCTGGAGGTTCTTAACCCCATCAGAATGGCGAGTAGTCAGAAGATAGGGGAGATACCAAACCGGCCAAGAGATGAGTTCCGGGTTGTTGATGTGTGCAAGGGGTGGAGTTCACCCTTGCAGCAAAAGAAAGGGCCGTGATCCAGAGCTCTTAGTGTCTAACCACACTGGTCTAAGGCACAAAGGCTCACTGGCCAATCCCTAGGCCTTGGGGATTTCTACTCTTTTTCCTTAGTATGTTTTTGTCCCATTGGGTTTTGCATACTAAGGTTTTAACGAGGGATTTCTTCAAGGTTCCAAGCTTGTCCAAGGATATCCTATGGTCAAGCTTGAGGGGGAGTGTTGAGATAGAGAAGAGAATTACCAGAAGAAGAAGCTGGTTCATGATCCAAAGAAATAAAGAAACAAGAAGAAGAAGAAGGAGTGATCAGGATACTCCAAGTTAAGACTAGTTCATACAGTCTTGTGAACGAAGTCGTTATTAGAATGGAGAAGAAAGAAGCATGGCTGAGTGTGGTCCATTGATCTGAGAGATAAAGAAAACAAAGAGAAGAATAGATACCTGAAAAGAGTTTGGTCTATACAACCTTGCTACACAAGGCAGTCCGTACAGTCTTGGCTTCCAAGTAACCAAACTTAACCTAGAGTGACTTGGAAGGAAATGAAGGTGGGAACTCGTCCAGATTAATATTCTGAAGCATATTTGAAGTTTAAATGGAGCATCATACCGTTGAAGAGAGCTGAGGCAAGTGGAGATTTAATTAAGAATAAAAGTCACATGTTCTGCCTAAGAAGAAAACAGTTTGGACCTGTCACTTTCACTCAACCAGACTGTGCCCTTCTCTCTCCTGTCACTATCTACTCCCTCTGGTCGAGATTTACCTTGGCTTCATCAGAAACCCTACAATAATATTTGTTTAGTAGATTTGTACTTTAATATTTATTTATTCTCTTGCAATTTGTAATCTGGCTATATAGCCACCCCATGTGTATTGTGAAACCTCTAAGGCAGAGGGGAGTTCTCTCTCTCTTCAATATTCTCTTGTTACTTCACTCTCCTCACACTCTTTACTCTCTTAATCTCGTCCATACTCTCTGTGATTCTCACTCTCACTTAATCTCTCTCAGATACTCACTAATACTCTCTTAATCTCTTAGTTCTCCAGCAGCATTCTCCTTTACTCTCATCAGTCTCTTCTCTATAATTTCGACCACGCTCTGTTTCTACATCACTCACACACCAGAATCTGTCTATTCTCACAAAGACAAGGAGAGGAACTCATGGAGAAGGGCTATATCCGAGAGAGTTTGAGCCCATGTGCTGTACCAGTGCTCCTAGTGCCTAAGAAGGATGGTACATGGCGGATGTGTGTTGATTGTAGATCAATCAATAACATCACAGTTAAGTATCGCCATCATATCCCTAGACTTGATGATATGCTTGATGAATTGCATGGTTCTTGCATCTTTTCTAAGATAGATTTAAAAAGTGGTTATCATCAGATTAGGATGAAAGAAGGAGATGAATGGAAAACTGCATTCAAAACTAAACATGGATTATATGAATGGTTAGTTATGCCATTCGGATTAACCAATGCACCTAGTACATTCATGAGGTTAATGAATCATGTTCTTAGGTCATTCATAGGCATTTCTGCTGTAGTATACTTTGATGACATCTTAGTATATAGCAAGAACTTAGAAGAACATCTAGAACATCTTAGGGCTGTCTTGAATGTTTTAAGGAATGAAAAGCTTTATGCCAACTTGAAGAAATGCACCTTTTGCACGGATAACTTGGTTTTCCTAGGTTTTGTTGTAAGTGCAGATGGAGTTAAGGTCGATGAGGAGAAGATCAAAGCCATCAGATACTGGCTGAGTCCAACCACAGTAGGAGAAGTGAGGAGTTTCCATGGGTTTGCTGGGTTCTATAGGCGATTTGTGAGGGACTTTAGCACCATTGCAGCTCCCTTGACTGAAGTGATAAAGAAGGATGTCGGATTCAAGTGGGGAGAAGCACAAGAGAAGGCTTTCCAGAGCCTAAAAGAGAAGCTTACTCAATCACCTCTTCTTATGCTTCCTGACTTTACTAAAACGTTTGAAATAGAATGTGATGCCTCAGGAATTGGAATTGGTGCTGTATTGATGCAGGATAGGAAACCTATAGCCTACTTCAGTGAGAAGCTTGGAGGAGCCACTCTCAACTATGCAACCTATGACAAAGAGCTCTATGCCTTGGTGAGGGCATTACAAACATGGCAACATTACTTGTGGCCCAAGGTGTTTGTCATACACACTGATCATGAGTCCCTAAAGTATCTAAAAGGGCAGAGTAAGATTAGCAAGAGACATGCAAGGTGGGTTGAGTTCATTGAGACTTTCCCATACGTGATCAAATATAAACAAGGTAATGAGAACATAGTTGCTGATGCACTATCTCGGAGGTATGTTCTATTGACCACTCTAGATGCTAAGTTACTTGGATTTGAGCAGATAAAAGATATGTATGATACTGACCATGATTTCAAGGAAGCTTATGCTTCTTGTGAAAAGTTTGCTGCAGGGCATTACTTTAGTCAAGAAGGCTACTTGTTTTATGATAATAGGTTATGTGTGCCTAACTGCTCTTTGAGAGATCTTTTTGTCAGGGAATCCCATGGGGGCAGTCTAATGGGACACTTTGGGATTGCCAAGACCTTAAAAGTTTTGCAGGATCACTTCAATTGGCCGCATATGAAGAGAGATGTGGAGAGAATCTGTGGGAGGTGTGCTACTTGCAAGCATGCCAAGTCCCAAGTCCAATCCCAGGGTTTGTATACTCCTTTACCCATTCCACACCATCCCTGGAATGACATTTCCATGGACTTTGTTGTTGGATTGCCTAGGACTAGAACCGGAAAGGACTCAATCTTTCTTGTAGTTGATAGGTTCACTAAGATGTCACATTTCATAGAATGTCATAAGACTGATGATGCATTGCATGTTGCTAACCTGTTCTTTAAAGAAGTTGTTCGTTTGCATGGCATGCCTAGAACTATAGTTTCTGATAGGGACACTAAGTTTCTTAGTTACTTCTGGAAGACACTTTGGTCTAAGCTAGGCACTAAACTGTTGTTTTCTACTACTTGTCATCCACAAACTGATGGACAAACTGAAGTGGTTAATAGAACCTTAGGAACACTCCTGCGTGCATTCATTAAAAAGAACTTAAGGACATGGGAAGAATACTTACCACACTGTGAATTTGCATACAATCATGCTTTGCATTCTGCTTCTAAGTATTCACCTTTTGAGATTGTTTATGGGTTCAATCCCACCTCTCCTTTGGATCTAATTCCTTTACCTGAGTGTGAAAGGATCAGCCTAGATGGCATGAAGAAAGCAGAGATGGTCCAACGAATCCATGAGAAGGCTAGACAAAACATTGAGCAGAAAACCAAGTTTTATGAGAAGCAAGCCAACAAAGGGAGACGTGTGAGAATCTTTGAAGTGGGTGACCAAGTTTGGTTGCACCTGAGGAAGGATAGGTTCCCCAATGAGAGGAAGTCCAAGCTGATGCCAGGGGTTGATGGACCTTTCGAGATCATCCACAAGATCAATGACAATGCCTACAAACTTGATCTCCAAGGTAAGTATGATGTATCAAATAGCTTCAATGTCACTGACCTGGCTCCTTTTGCTGTAGATGAACCTGATTTGAGGACAAATCCTTTTCAAGAGGGAGGGGATGATGTGATCATGGACCGGATCCTTAAGGAGAACAAGGAGAGTCTAGATGAGCCACATGAAGCCACATTGCACCAGCAGCCTGGTGATGATGCTCTAGCCATTCCTGAAGGTCCCATGACTCGTTCCAGAGTCAAGAAGCTTAAAGAGAATGTTGTTGGATTACTCACTTCACATCCACGACAAGAAAGTCTTGGACAAGGTCTGATCCGAGATGTCCTGATCACAATTCAAGCCACCTCTACATCAAGCTTAGTTAGTGTTTAGGCAAGACATGGGGTCCGTGCTCTTTTCCTTGCTTTTGGTTTTGTCCCACAGGGTTTTCCGGAGGAAGGTTTTTAACGAGGCCACAACTTGTCTTCACATCACTTAGGCCCTATCTCGGTCCAAGTCTAAAAGAAGTTTACATTTTTATGTTATTTTAAGCTTATGTTAAAGTTAAACTATAGTTTCCATTTTGCTTATTTCCGAAACCCTAGAGAGCATGTTCTTGGTTTCTCTTTATTTAAAGGGTCCCTAAACCCTATTGTAAGCCATCCATCTTTTAATCAACAAGTTATCTTTCACTTTGATGGCTCTCTCTCTAGAAAGTGTGTCGAGTTCTGGTGTGTAATATCCAGAGACCTAAGGGTGTCTAAATTGGTGTGTCATATCCGATTTGTTCATCTAGGAGTATCAAGAGATCATCCATCCCTCTTGTGTCACCATTAAATCCACAAACCTTGAAGAACTTGAGTCTCTGATTCGTTCTTGCAAGGATCTATCCATTCCCATCAACCAAAGATCATCCTAGGTACGCATCATTGAGATACCTAAGAGAGGCACCAGGACAAGGAGTTTGGTTAGGCTGCAACCAGAGTACTGTGATTGTTGGATATTGTGATGCAGATTGGGCTGGAGATAGAGTGGACAGGAAGTCCACAACCGGCTATTTGATGAGGCCTTAGAACCAGAGGCCAACCAGTTGCACCATTCAGCCAACCCAAGGACCAACCAAGACTTGGGTTCAATCAAAACGGCATATGTCACCAACAAGGAGGACTTTTTACATGAAACCAACTTTCATGCATACTACACTCAACAAGGAGTCAACCACAATTTGAATCATACCAAAAGCTATAAGGAGCAGGAAAATGTCAATTTTACAAACCAGAGGTTTCCCAGCCCGTCCATCTGTGAATACCCGAGTTTAGAAGACAATTCAAGCCCAATGGAGAAGCGGCCTGATCCAAAACCAATCAGAGAATTCAAGATGGGTTTCTTATATTTCCAAAAAACCCAGAATGAAAAGAAATGGTCACGGATATTAGAAGATGTGATCATTTTCCAAAACCGTCCAAACCGAGCAGATTATGGAAAGATTTGGCAATCTTTCGGTTTAGTCATTTCCAAGCCAATCAATTCCTACCAGAAGAAAATCTACCTAAAAAAAGATATCCAGAAGATCATTCTAACCATCCAGGACGTGATTACATCATTTTAAAGTGGACCAGCAAGCATAGGATCAGGAGGATATATTCTTGCTCCAAGTTACCATATTTGGAGATTCTTGCATTTAAACTGCAACAACTCTTTCTCCATCATTCTACCCACGAGATCAGTACATTCCAGGCAATAAATAAGGTTCCCAAGAATCTCTCCTATCCCCTTAAACCGTCCAGATTCAAAGAAACTCAAGCCAAGACAAAATCCCAAAGATATTCTCTAACGGCTACATTTCGATCATGATCAGCACCATTTATGCCTTTTGTTTATTTTTATTTCCTTTTAGCTTCATATGACCGTTTGGTCTTGTCTCCAGGTCGTGCCCTATATATGCAGACCCATTTGTACATTTTAGACTCACCTTTCAATCAATAAAAATCAGACATAAGTATTTTCTGCCAAAGAGTGTTCTTTGAGTTATTCTTTAGTTTCTAAGTGTGAGAAACATTAGGAGACTATAGAGTTCGTGCTTCATAGGTTACTTGAGAGATTCAGAAGCCTTGAGACACAGATTGAGAGAGTCAATAATCACCCACAGATTGAGAGATTCAATCGCCATCTATCCATCCCCATCTCCATCATCAAGCATCTACTATCTTCTATCCATCCATCATACTATCCTTTATCTTTTTAGTTTCTGTTGTTATTTTATTATTCATAAACTCACTGTTCTTCCTTTGTTTCAGGATAGCTTGGACGTGAAGGGACAGTAGTTCATCCTTCAACCATTTCCATCCCTATCGGTTTCTCGCCCATCACCATTTCATCGCCCATTCCACCATCTTTGCTTCCAGGCTTGTATCACTATTGCACTTTCATTGGTGGCAACTTAGTAACTTGGAAAAGCAAGAAGCAGAAGATTGTGTCATGTTCAAGTGCAGAAGCTGAATATAGGGCTATGAGGAAGCTTACAAGTGAGCTCATTTGGATCAGGAATCTACTTAGAGACTTGGGAATTGAGACCACAACTCCAATCACCATGCACTGTGATAATCAAGCCGCAATTCACATAGCATCCAAAAATGTGTTTCATGAGAGGACCAAACACATTGAAGTGGATTGTCACAAGGTTACAAAAGCTTTGGAGCAGAAGATTATATTGCCTTGCTACACTAGAAGTGAAGATCAACTAGCTGACATCTTCAACAAGGCAGAAAGCACAAAGGTCTGTGAGTTCATCCATTCAAAACTTGGACTCATGGATCTCTCATCTCACTGATCTCTCCTCTATGAAGTATTCTACTCTTTTTCCTTGACTTGGGTTTTCTCCCATTGGGTTTTACCTAGTTAAGGTTTTAATGAGGGAATGCTTCATAGCTTCCACGCTTGACTTGTTCCACCTGGTCAAGCTTGAGGGGGAGTGTTGAGATGAAGCAAGAATAAATAGGGAAAAGGAAGAAGTTCAAGTTAGCTTGGGAGGCAAGTCTGTCCGTACAGCTTGACCTAAGATTGGCGTGGAAGGCAAGTTAGGGTTGAGGAAGAATTTAAATAACTTCTTCTGGTCTCCTTAGGCTCTGAATAAATTAAATAAGGGGAAACAAGTGGCTGGAGCCGTTGGAGTGTGGTGACAAACCAAAGTCACATGTTTGGCCAAGGAAGAGAGAGAGAAGGGAGCTGTCCCTTTCTGTCCAAGCTGAACGTGCCCTGACCCATACCAGAGACCATCCAGAGTTCATTTGTTTATTCATTTCTTACTGTCTTCTCTTGTGCCTATTTATGTAACTCTTAGACCAACTAAATGAGCAAGGAAATCAGTTCCTCTTTATTCTGGTTATCTCTCTATTCTCTCACGAAATATCTCTCTCTCATGTTCTTGTTGTGTTCTTCATTAAACTCACATAAACTCTCTATAATTCTCTCATTCTTACAGAGAGCACAAGAAGGTGGCCTTAGCAGCAGCTCAACTCACTGAGAATGCCCTAGCTTGGTGGGACAGGAATGTAGCTGAAAGAAGAAGGAACCGATTTGGGGCAGTCACAACTTGGACTGACATGAAATACATTTTGAGGTTGAGGTATGTCCCTGATTATTACCACAGAGACTTACAAAAACGTTTTCACAAGTTATCTCAGGGTAATAGGTCAGTAGAGGAGTACTTTGAAGAGTTTGAGAAGCTAATGCACTCACTGGAGTTGGAATAATCCGAGGAAGCCTTGATGGCTCAGTTCATTGATGGACTCCAAGAACCTATCTCCAGGAAGGTGGAAAGGACTCAATATAGTGGCCTACATGAACTCATGCATCTAGCCGTGCAGATTGAGAACCAGATCAAGCGCAAGACCACCAATGCTGGACGTGCCAGGACAAATACACCATGGGCATCCAATGTCAACAAACCAGTTGACAAAGGTTAGGCTGTAAAGATTGATTCTCGGTTCAAAGGTAAGGGTAGTGAGCCAAACAAAGGTCCTAGACAAGAACCCAATTAGAATACTAACCAACAAAGAACTCGAGATATCACTTGTTGTAGATGTCAGGGGCGAGGTCATATGGCTAAGGAATTCCCAAACCAGAGGGTCATGACCATCACTGCCAATGGAGACTATGAGTCTCAAGATGAAGCTTACATGGAAGAAATAGAGTCAGGAGAAAAAGTTGAGTACCCGGACACTGGAGAAATGCTGGTTACTAGGAGAATGTTGAGTGTGACCATCAACCCAGAGGAGTAGGCTCAAAGAGAAAACCTCTTCCACACTCGTTGCACCATCAAAGCTAAGGTATGTAACTTGGTAATAGATGGAGGATCTTGTACGAACGTGGCTAGCAAGTACATGGTGGACAGGCTAGGTCTTGAAACTGTTAGATTTTCAGAGTATACACTCGTGTGTGTGATGAACAAGATGAACAATCCCCTTTGGGGTAAGAGAGAACACAAAATGGTGAAGAGAGTGGATCTGGTTCACTTAGTGTTTACTTGAACCAGAAAAAAAGATTAGGAGAGTTTAGAGAGATTTGAGAGATTAAGAAAGAGATAGATTAGGAGAGACTGATTCAAGAACACTAAGCTTTATGAAGTGGAGAGGGGAAATCCCCCTTACTCCCTTTTTTTTTTAGTGTTACAAATCGCCAACTAGAGACATATATAGGCTTTACAGGTTTCTGGACTATAAACCTAAATCTAATGGCTGAGATATGATTTGAAAATGAATGGCTAGGATGGATGGCGAGTTTGAATCTGGTCAAGGGAAGGAAGGCATGTGATTGGCTGTCCATAGGCTCCTCTGAATCAGGCTGGTTCTTTGGCCAGATACATAGTCTCTTTTGCTCTTCCTTTCCAGTAAGTGACAACCAGAACCAGCCTGTCACGCCCCTTATCTTCTTGGTATCTTATTGATGCCATTTTGATTCCTTTGCTTCTCCTTTCCAGAAAGTAACAACCAGAGCCAGCCTGTCACACCCCTTATCTTCTTTCTTGCACAAGGCATCTTCTTGGTATCTTCTAGATGCCATTTTGATTCCTCTTGATCAGAACCATTTGGTTTAAGTCCCGAACTTTCCACGGACCATCAGGGAGTGTACGAACAGGTTATGGTCTGTACACTTTTGCCCTATTTTTGCACAAAGCCGAAAACACTTCAAATGGTCTATTATCAAAGTTCTGGGTTGACATTGGTCCGTACGGATCCGTACAGTCCGTACAAGTCCGTACAGGTAAGTATGGAATCCGTACGGGTCGCCCTATCTTTGCACACTCGACCATTTGATCCCAAATGGTTCCTAAAGTCCCTCCTGGACTTAATCTTTACTTTACATTAGCTTCAGGACCTTCCTTGACACCTTTAAACCCTCTTAAAGTCTTCTTAGACAATCTCCAGGGGTCTTGCCCTATTTTTGCACAAGACCCAAATCTCACCCAAACTCATTCTTTTACTCCATTTCATCTCTTCAAGTTAATACTCCCCCTCAAGCTTGACTCTAGTGATCCTAAGTCAAGCTTGGAACCTTGAAGAGTCTCCTCATTAAAAACCTTATCAAAGAAAACTCTTTTGGGATAAAACCTTGATAAGGAAAAGAGTAAGATTTCCAAGGCCTAGGGATTGGCCAGTGAGTTCTTTGTGTCTCAACCAGTGTGGTGGACACAAAGAACTCTGGATCATGGCCCTCACTATGGTGCAAGTCTGGACCGACTCTCATTGCACACCACTAACTCTTCTTGAGCTCATCTAGCTCATCTCATACTGATCTTGGTCTCTCCCCCTTTCACCCAACTTCTTGTTGGGTTAAGTGCTCGGATTACCAAGATACAAACTCCATTGAGTACCATCTTCTTTCTCTGCCTTGGTTGCTTCTTCTTCTTGAATAACCACCAAGGAATCCATCTTCATAGATCATTGAAGCTTCTCAATACTCCCCCTCAAGCTTGACCATGTGGAACAAGTCAAGCTTGGAAGGACAGCTTCATGATCTTGATCAACACACCACTGCCCACTCCTTTCTGATCTCGCCACCTTGAATGGAATGCTGGGAGATACCTCAGCTAACTCTTCAACCACCTCACTTCAGAAGCCGCATTGTAGAGTCACCTTCTTCTTCACACAGCCAAGAGTGCTCTGACCACTCTCTTGTCTAGACTCGCCACTGTTTAAACCCGGATGGCTCCATCTTCTATTCCTGGTGCAATGGTGAGGAGGAAGCAGGTCTTGAACTTAGATCATCAGGTAGCTCACTCAAGTCCCCACCTCAAGCTTGAATTGAGTTTAGGTTCAAGCTTGAAAGTGAGCCTGAATAAGCATCCAAACCAGGAGCACACCACCCCAACAGCTGTGCTTAAATCACTGGTCCACGTTCATGTCTTCAGCTCCAAGTACCCTCAGGTCACCGGCCTCCTCAAGCTTCAGTGATGACTTTGCCTTGTGCATCTTCACGAACCAGGAGCACATCACTCCCAACGGTTGTGCTTAGACTACTGGCTTCATGCACAAGCACCAACAACTCTCCACTGCCTCAGCAATGGGAAAGTCTTCCTCTTTGTTCCGGATTGATGCTGAACAAGAACACTCCTTGTGAATCTGAAACAACACTCAAACTCCAAACAAGATAAGACACACTTGCATTGGGATCAAACCTTGACTAATCATCAGGTTTGATCACCAATGTCACAAGCTTTGCACTTAGACAGTATCTTATTGTCATTAAGATCCATCTAATGCAAGCTTACCATTCTCTAACTGCTATGGATGAACTGATCAGGAACAATCACAAGCAATTAGGCACATAACTCCTGCCTTAAACGATTCTTAGACATTAGTCTAGACATCTCAACCTCAACGCAGTAACCATGACAATAGAATGCAAAAGCCTTAACCTATCCTATTCATGAGAGCAAGCCGGATTAGACACACAATCTATCATCCTAGCAAGACACCATTTAGAATAGAGACTACGCAACATTATCATTTCAAAATACCAGACCCAATGCATTACTTTAATCAGTTTCTATTCATGTATGCAAGCAGATTCAGAACATACTATCTAATATCATGACAAGCATCATTTAGAACTGGAGCAAGCATTTCACAACTCAAACAACCAAATTAGTCTCTTTCAACACAACCTGGAACAGATTCTAAACTTTTTACATCTAGCAATCTTTAAACACATTCTCAGGTCTCAACACATCACACACACACATTTTCAGTTCATAAAGTTCATAAAGGATCAAGCTTTAATCAAGGGAAAGATTTTTCCTAACAATCAAGGAACTAGTGTTAGTTCCTTGAACATCCTTTGATACATGGACTGATGTGATCATGGACCGGATCCCTAAGGAGAACAAGGAGAGTCTAGATGAGCCACATGAAGCCACATTGCACCAGCAGCCTGGTGATGATGCTCTAGCCATTCCTGAAGGTCCCATGACTCGTTCCAGAGTCAAGAAGCTTAAAGAGAATGTTGTTGGATTACTCACTTCACATCCACAACAAGAAAGTCTTGGACAAGGTCTGATCCGAGATGTCTTGATCACAATTCAAGCCATCTCTACATCAAGCTGAGTTAGTGTCCAGGCAAGACATGGGGTGCGTGCTCTTTTCCTTGCTTTTGGTTTTGTCCCACGAGCTTTTCTGGAGGAAGGTTTTTAACGAGGCCACAACTTGTCTTCACATCACTTAGGCCCTATCTCAGTCCAAGGCTAAAGAAGTTTACATTTTTATGTCATTTTAAAGCTTATGTTAAAGTTAAACTATAGTTTCCTTTTTACTTATTTCCGAAACCCTAGAGAGCATGTTCTCGGTTTCTCCTTATTTAAAAGGGTCTCTAAACCCTATTGTACTCATCCATCCTTTAATCAACGAGTATTATTTTCTCCTTGATGGCTCTCTCTCTAAGACAAGTTTTCGAGTTTCTTCTGGTGTGTAGTATCCAGGAACCCAAGGGTGTTTGCTTGGTGTGTTATATCCGAGTTATTCATCTAGGAGTATCAAGAGATCTTATCATCCATCTTGTGTCACCAATCGATCCACAACCTTGAAGAACTTGAGTCTCTGATTCGTTCTTGCAAGGATCTATCCATTCCCATCAACCAAAGAGCATCCTAGGGACGCATCAAGTGGTATCAGAGCACCTTTGGTTGGGAAGTACTCGTTTTTCTCTCTTGTTATTTTTGTTTCATTCGTGTTTCATCTCTATCATCTTATTAAGCAGTAGTTCTAATTTGTTTACGGCTGCTCGAGTTTCATAAGAGATTAGACAAGGTTCTTAAACTTTTCCTTTTTGCTTTGCGGAAGCCCTATAGAGAGAAACCCTAGCCGCATAAGTCTTTGCCTTTTTAGATCACTTTATTTCATCTGTTTAACTTGTTAATCACCTTGAACACGAGTAGATTAAGGTTGTTAGGGTGCTAGAAAACCTTAGAGAAGATTAGAAAAAGTTTAGAGGATTTTCCTTTTTGCTTGGTAGGCGGAAACCCTTTTCCTTTTACCTAGCCGATTTTTTTCCTTTTTGCTTTTGTCTTGCAAAACAAGCTTGATTTCGTGTTCTCCCTTTTTTCCTTTTTTCTTATCTTGTTACCTAGAAGCCTTTTACTGGTTATTTTTGTTTACCTTTGTGCAGGAAGCATGGGATCCGAGTCTGAAGAAGAAGCTGCACTCGTCAGGAAGAACAAGCTTCTCATGGAGGCTATGTCGGATCAACTCAATCAGAACATGGTGGGAACCATGACCGAGATGACGAGGACCAACCTCAATGACATCCGGAGAGAGCTAAGAGAAGACATCAGGAGAGCTACTAGTCAAGTTCCAAACCGAGAGACTAGGAGAGAAGAGAGACCTCATGCAACTCGCCAAGAGCATGCCGGTTATGAGGAGACTGACAATGAGTATGAACACCTCAGTTCATCCTCAAGACAAAGCCAAAGAAGACATAGGCGTGTCCAAGAAAAAAAGGATGAACCAGGGAGATGAGCTTGCTGGTTTAAAGATAAAGATACCCCCATTCCATGGCAAAGCTGATCCGGATGCCTACCTTGAGTGGGAGAAGAAGATTGAGCTAGTCTTTCAGTGTAAGCAGTACACAAACCACAAGAAGACTCAGATTGCTGCTACTGAATTCTATGACTATGCTCTAAGTTGGTGGGATCAGTACATCACAACTCGTAGAAGGAATGGAGAGGAACCAGTTGAGACTTGGACAGAGATGAAGTTATCATGCGCAAGAGGTTTGTTCCAAGTCACTACCACAGAGACTTGCATCACCGGCTTAGAAAGCTTACTCAAGGTTCAAGATCAGTGGAGGAGTATTACCAGGAGATGGAGTTGCTCATGCTAAGAGCTAGCATATCAGAAGATAGAGAAGCAGCCATGTCAAGGTTCCTATGTGGTTTAAACCGAGAGATACAAGACAATGTTGAGATGCAACTTTATGTGGAGCTTGAAGAGATGCTACACAAGGCTATTCTTGTGGAGCAACAGCTCAAGAGGAAGGGACATTCACGCAACCACTATGGCTCTAACAGGTTACACAACACCAAGGAAGAGAAGTCACCTTACCCTAAGGAGTCTAAACCGTTCCAGAAGCATCACAAGTCCTATCCAAGAGAAGAGACCAAACCAAGCAGTGCTCTTGACAAGGGCAAAGGCAAGGTTGAAGCTTCTAGTTCCAAAGCTCGTGATGTCAAGTGTTTCAAGTGCCAAGGAAGAGGTCATTATGCCAATGAATGTACCAACAAGAGAGTCATGATCTTGCTGGAAGATGGAGAGTATGCCTCAGAAGATGACAACACCGAGTCTGACCAAGAAGACACTGAAGAAGAACATGAAGAAGGACCAGTCCAGGGGAAACTTTTAGTAGCAAGAAGGCTTCTAAGCTTGCAAAACAAGGCTGAGGAGCTAGAGCAGCGTGAGAACCTCTTCTACACCCGGTGCTTGGTCCAAGGAAAAGTGTGCAGCCTCATTGTTGATGGAGGTAGTTGTGTGAATGCTGCGAGTGAAACCCTGGTCAAGAAGTTGGGATTGAAGGTTCAGAAGCATCCCAAACCTTACCGGCTACAATGGCTGAATGAAGAAGGCACCATGAAGGTCTCAAGTCAAGTCCTTATTCCCTTAGCCATTGGGAGATATGAAGATGAAGTCTTGTGTGATGTGTTGCCAATGGAAGCTGGTCACATACTTCTTGGAAGACCTTCGCAATCTGATCGCCGAGTTATCCATGATGACTTCACCAACAAGCACTCCTTTGAGTTCAAGGGACGCAAGACCACTCTGGTTCCCTTGACACCTAAGGAAGTTCAACAAGATCAGGTTCAACTCCAAAAGAAGAAGGAGATTGATCTAAAACCAGCTGGAACTAAGCAGCCAAACTTCTATGCTAACATGGGTGATATCAAAAGAACTCTCTACTCTAAACAATCTGCTCTCTTACTTGTGTTTAAAGAAACTCTTTTGAACTTAACAGATTCTACACCGGTGTATCCGAGTGAGATGGTTTCTCTTTTGCAGGAGTTTCAAGATGTATTTCCAGAGGACAATCCCATTGGTTTACCACCTTTGAGAGGGATTGAGCACCAGATAGACTTTGTTCCAGGATCTACACTTCCAAACCGTCCAGCATACAGAACCAACCCAGTTGAGACCAAGGAGTTGCAAAGACAAGTAGAGGAACTCATGGAGAAAGGCTATATCCAAGAGAGTTTGAGCCCATGTGCTGTACCAGTGCTCCTAGTGCCTAAGAAGGATGGTACATGGCGAATGTGTGTTGATTGTAGATCAGTCAACAACATCACAGTGAAGTATCGCCATCCTATCCCTAGACTTGATGATATGCTTGATGAATTGCATGGTTCTTGCATCTTTTCTAAGATAGATTTAAAAAGTGGTTATCATCAGATTAGGATGAAAGAAGGAGATGAATGGAAAACTGCATTCAAAATTAAACATGGATTATATGAGTGGTTAGTTATGCCATTTGGATTAACCAATGCACCTAGTACATTCATGAGGTTAATGAATCATGTTCTTAGGTCATTCATAGGCATTTATGTTGTAGTATACTTTGATGACATCTTAGTATATAGCAAGAACTTAGAAGAACATCTAGAACATCTTAGGGCTGTCCTGAATGTTTTAAGAAATGAAAAGCTTTATGCCAACTTGAAGAAGTGCACCTTTTGCACGGATAACTTGGTTTTCCTTGTTAAGTTAGAGGTATCTAGTTAACTATGGAATAGAGAGAAGGAGGAAAAGAGAGGGGATCGGGTCGACCTTGTCCGTACAAGGCCGTACAGGCCGTACAAGGCCGTACAGGCCGTACAAGGCCGTACAAGGCCGTACAGGCCGTACAGGCCGTACAGGCCGTACAAGGTCGACCCAAAAGAGCTTTAAACCATGTTTTGGCAATGTGTAAAAATGGGGTTGTTCGTACAAGAAAAGTTACTGAGGTGAAAAAGGTAAAAAAGGTAAAAGAGGAGAATTTACCATGAGGAGTTCGAGTGGTTAACTTGGAGTAAAAGAAAGGATTGGGTCGGGTAAACCTTGAAGCTTTAGGCGCCAAGGTTACCGTTTGAAGATAAGGCTTGGTCAAGCTTACAGCCGGTGCAAGCTGTAAAGTGAGAAGCATCTAGTCAAGATGCCATTGGCATCTAGCCACCAGAGCCACTCGTTTGAACCATTAGGCGCGCCTCTCCTCCTGTCCACATGCTTTCCCTCTCTTGCTTTACGAAACCCTTGTAAACCTTCTCTATATATTCTGAACTCTCTCTATGAATAAATCATACAGTTCTCTCTAAACTTTCGAGTCTCAAAATGTTCTTCATAGCCTCTCATTAATCTTCTTAAGTTCTTAATCTAATCCGAGTCTTTTGTTCATCAAATCTCTTTCTAGTCTCGTTCTTGTTACTTATTTATCTAAGATCTTAAAAGATCTTATGGTATCAGAGCCTGGTTCATCACGATCTGGGATTGTGTTCATCGAGTTGAAATAGATCAAGGTTGAAGCCTTTTGAAGATCTAAAGCTGTTCTTTGTAGATCCGGGTAGAAGACTGAAGTTTGAAGCTTGTGTGGTGTAAAAGCTTGAGTCTTTCACGTTCTTACCTTCAAAGTCTCAACCTTTCCTCTAGTTTCTGTGTTCTAAGGTATAGATCTACTCATTTCCAAGCTTTTGAAGTCAAGCTGGTTGTAGATGGATAGTGTTAGCATGAAGGTTCCGGTTACTCTAAAGGGGAGTAACTATCTGTTGTGGTCTCGTTTGGTGAAGACTGCTGTGGGAAGTAAGGGCTTATGGGGTCATATCACATCCAGTGAAGCTCCTAAGCTCATTACTCAAGAAGGTGGAGCTGCAAGTGCCACAAGTGAGGTGGAGAAGTGGCAGCAAGAAGACATGATGGTGATGACACTTCTTCAAGGATCTCTTGAGACTCCTATCATGGAAGCTTATAGCTACTGTGAAACCGCAAAGGATCTATGGGAGACCTTGAAGAAGGTGTATGGAAACATCTCAAACTTGAGCCGAGTGTTTGAGGTGAAGAGAGCAATCAACGGGTTGCTACAAGAAGATATGGAGTTCACTAAGCATCTTGGAAGGTTCTGGGCCCTCTGGTCTGAGTTAGAGATGCTGAGACCAAGCACGGTTGATGCTGATGAGCTGAATGAAAGGCGAGAGCAAGATAAAGTCTTTGGGGTCCTGCTCACTCTAAACCCTGCCTACAACAGCCTCATCAAGCATATCCTGAGAGCTGAGAAGCTTCCATCTCTAGAAGATGTGTGTACTCAGATACAAAAGGAGCAAGGTTCTATTGGGTTGTTTGGAGGTAAGGGGGAGCTTACCTTGGCTAACCAAGCTGCGCAAACCGATCAGGTTGAAACACCAATGGCAAATAAAGCTGCGTTCAACAAGTATGAAGACCGGAGGTTCAATGGTAACTGTGATCATTGCAAGAAGCACGGTCACAAGAAGAGTCAGTGCTGGATCCTCCACCCACATCTCAAGCCGGCCAAGTTCATGAAGGAGAGGGAAGCTAGAGCACACATCTCGGAGGGATCAACTGTGGCAATCTCAAGCAAAACAACTGATGGTGATAAGAGGGAAGCTAGTGAAGGAAAGTCCCTTGTTGCCTACACGGGTGGTACCAGCAGGAACAATGATCAAGACTACATCCGGAGGTCTGACATTGATGCCCTTTGGTAACCTTAATGGGTATTCTCTTGGTGCTTCAATGGTTGCTAGTAAGCTAGAGAATGTGATAGATCCTAGGACTGATAGAACTGGTAGGATATTAGAAATGAACCGCCAAAGTCTTGCTTGTTCTAGTCCTAAAGGAACTTGTCATATTGCTAATAGCTCAGCTAAACCTTTGATAGTAGACTCAGGAGCCTCCCATCACATGATCAGTGACACCAATCTGATCAAAGACATTGAACCAGCTAATGGTCATGTCATGATTGCCAATGGTGATAAGATTCCTATTAGAGGAGTGGGAAATCCAAAACTGTTTAGTAAGAACTCAAGAGCTTTATATATGCCTGAATTCACTTCAAACCTGTTATCTGTTAAGAAATGTACTAATGATTTGAATTGTAAGGTGATATTCAGTCCTAACGAGGTTGAGTTTCAGGATATTGAGAGCCAAAGGATGATTGGAAAAGGAGTTACCAAGGGCGAGTTATATATGCTTGAAGAGCTTGATCCTGTTTCTGATTTTAGTTGTTCCTTTACTACTGTTTCTTCTGCTTTGAATAAGAATGCTTTGTGGCATGCTAGACTAGGACATCCTCATGTTAGAGCTTTGAACTTGATGTTACCAGGTGTTATTTTCGAAAATAATGAGTGTGAAGCTTGCATTTTAGGCAAGCATTGTAAGAATGTTTTTCCAAGATCATCTACTGTTTATGAGAAGTGCTTTGATTTGATTCATTCTGATGTTTGGACTGCTCCTTGCATATCTAGGGATAATCAGAAGTATTTTGTGACATTCATTGATGAAAAATCTAAATACACCTGGTTAACACTCATTCCATCTAAAGATAGGGTCCTTGATGCATTTAAAAACTTTCAATCCTATGTGACTAACCATTATCATGCCAAGTTTAAAATTTTTATATCAGATAATGGAGGAGAGTACACAAGTCATGCCTTCAAGGATCACTTAGCTCGTCATGGGATCCTTCACCAGACCAGTTGCCCATACACTCCACAGCAAAATGGAGTGGCTGAGAGGAAGAACCGCCATCTCATGGAGATTGCAAGGTCCTTAATGTTCCAAGCAAATGTACCTAAAAGATTTTGGAGTGATGCTGTGACTACTGCTTGCTATCTCATCAACCGCACACCCACAAAGGTCCTGAATGATCAAGCCCCCTTTGAGGTTCTCAACAAGTACAAGCCATCAGTGGACTATCTACGGGTCTTTGGGTGCCTATGCTATGTTCTGATTCCTGGAGAGATGAGAAACAAGTTAGAAGTCAACAGTACAAAGGCGATGTTTATAGGCTACTCCACAACTCAGAAGAGATACAAGTGCTATGATCCAGTGGCAAGAAGAGTTCTGGTGTCTAGGGATGTCAAGTTCATAGAAGAAAGGGGGTATTATGAGGAGAAGAATCAAGAAGAGTTGAAGGACCTTACCTCGGATAAGGCCGCAACTCTTAGAGTTATCTTGGAAGGTCTTGGCATTGGAGTGACCAAGAACCCGAATGAAAGTGGTCCAACAGGGACAAGTGAAGCAAATCAGCCTCCCCATCTTGATCATGAGGGGGGAAACACTGAAGATCAGGAAAGTGGAAGTTCTGATAGCAGTGGAGAGTTTGAGTCGGGTCAAGATGAGCTTGATGATACTCAAGATGAAGATAGAAGTTCAGCGTCTCTTGATCAAAGTGGAGATGCTCAAGAAGGTCAGAGAAGTCCAAGCCCTGATCATCAAGAGGAGGAAGAACCTGAAGGAAGGGAAGTAGAACAGCAACAACAATTGAGGAGAAGCTCTAGGATAAGAAGACCACCATCTAATTGGGTCAATACTAGGGTCTACTATAATGCCCAAGCGGTTGCGCACCCATCTCAAGTGGTCTGCTCGTTTACTCAGTATCCAGAAGAGCACTGTTCCTTCATGGTCAGCCTAGATGAGAGCTACATACCAAGATCCTATGAGGAAGCAGTTAAAGATAAAGAATGGAAGGAGTCAGTGGGTGCTGAGGCAAGTGCAATGATCAAGAATGACACTTGGTATGAAAGTGAGTTGCCAAGAGGGAAGAAAGCAGTGACCAGTAGATGGATCTTTACTATAAAGTACTTGGCGAATGGAAAGATTGATAGGAAGAAAACCAGATTGGTTGCAAGGGGCTTCACTCAAACCTATGGAGAAGATTATGTGGATACTTTTGCACCAGTTGCAAAACTTCACACTATTAGGATCATCCTATCTCTTGCGGTTAATCTTGAGTGGGGACTATGGCAAATGGATGTGAAGAATGCGTTTCTTCAAGGAGAACTTGAAGATGAGGTCTACATGCACCCTCCACCAGGTTTAGAGCACTTAGTGAAGAAAGGAAATGTGTTCCGGCTCAAGAAGGCAATCTATGGTCTTAAACAATCTCCTAGAGCTTGGTACAACAAGCTGAGTACCACTCTCAATGGCAAAGGATTCAAGAAATCTGAACTGGACCATACCTTGTTCACCCTTCCGACCACATCAGGTATAGTTGTCCTTCTTGTGTATGTTGATGATATCATCATCACAGGAAGTGACAAGGCAGGTATCCAATCCACTAAAGACTTCCTTAAATCTGTGTTTGAAATTAAAGATTTGGGAGAGATGAAATACTTTCTTGGCATTGAGATATGTAGATCCAAGGAAGGTTTGTTTCTGTCCCAAAGAAAGTATACACTTGATCTCTTGAAAGATGCAGGGAAACATGGAGGGAAGACAGCCAAGATGCCACTAGAGGATGGGTACAAGGTTCCTCGTGAGGGGGAGATTGAAGACAACCGGCCATTCCATGATCCTAAGCTTTATAGAAAGCTTGTTGGTAAGTTGATCTATCTTACCATTACTCGACCTGATATATGCTTTGCTGTGAATCAGGTGAGTCAATACATGCAAGTCCCAAAGGAACACCATTGGCATATGGTTGAGAGGATCCTGATGTATCTAAACGGATCACCAAACCTTGGAGTATGGATGGGATGCAATAAGAGCACTGAAGTGGTGGGCTATTGTGACGCGGATTGGGCAGGAGATAGGCTGGATAGGAAGTCAACCACTGGCTATTGTACCTTCATAGGTGGGAACCTGGTTACCTGGAAGAGCAAGAAGCAGAAGGTGGTCTCCTGTTCCAGTGCTGAAGCTGAGTATAGGGCAATGTTGAAGCTTACAAACGAGCTGGTGTGGATCAAAGGCATCTTGAAGCATGTGGAGGTTGATCAGTCTACACCAATGACTATGCATTGTGATAATCAAGCTGCGATTCATATAGCTTCCAACTCAGTCTTCCATGAAAGAACCAAGCACATTGAGGTCGATTGCCACAAGGTGAGACAGATGATTGGGTTGGGTGTAACCTTACCTTGCTACACAAGGAGTGAGGATCAGTTGGCGGATGTGTTTGCAAAGGCTGCAAGACAGAAGACAATGGAGTCCATCCATGTGAGGTTGGGACTCATTGATCTAAACCAACTTAGCTAATCCCCTGCTATGAGGTCTCCACTCTTTTTCCCTCATCAAAGGGTTTTATCCCAACCAGGGTTTTCTCTTTGGTGAGGTTTTTAATGAGGGAGATCTCATAGCCTTCCAAGCTCGACTTGTTCCATATGGTCAAGCTTGAGGGGGAGTGTTAAGTTGAGGTATCTAGTTAAGTATGGAATAGAGAGAAGGAGGAAAAGAGAGGGGATCGGGTCGACCTTGTCCGTACAAGGCCGTACAGGCCGTACAAGGCCGTACAAGGCCGTACAGGCCGTACAGGCCGTACAGGCCATACAAGGTCGACCCAAAAGAGCTTTAAACCATGTTTTGGCAATGTGCAAAAATGGGGTTGTCCGTACAAGAAAAGTTACTGAGGTGAAAAAGGTAAAAAAGGTAAAAGAGGAGAATTTACCATGAGGAGTTCGAGTGGTTAACTTGGAGTAAAAGAAAGGATTGGGTCGGGTAAACCTTGAAGCTTTAGGCGCCAAGGTTACCGTTTGAAGATAAGGCTTGGTCAAGCTTACAGCCGGTGCAAGCTGTAAAGTGAGAAGCATCTAGTCAAGATGCCATTGGCATCTAGCCACCAGAGCCACTCGTTTGAACCATTAGGCGCGCCTCTCCTCCTGTCCACATGCTTTCCCTCTCTTGCTTTACGAAACCCTTGTAAACCTTCTCTATATATTCTGAACTCTCTCTATGAATAAATCATACAGTTCTCTCTAAACTTTCGAGTCTCAAAATGTTCTTCATAGTCTCTCATTAATCTTCTTAAGTTCTTAGTCTAAACCGAGTCTTTTGTTCATCAAATCTCTTTCTAGTCTCGTTCTTGTTACTTATTTATCTAAGATCTTAAAAGATCTTATTCCTAGGCTTTGTTGTGAGTGCAGATGGAGTTAAGGTCGATGAGGAGAAGATCAAAGCCATCAAAGACTGGCCGAGTCCAACCACAGTAGGAGAAGTGAGGAGTTTCCATGGGCTTGCTGGGTTCTATAGGCGATTTGTGAGAGACTTTAGCACCATTGCAGCTCCATTGACTGAAGTGATAAAGAAGGATGTTGGATTCAAGTGGGGAGAAGCACAAGAGAAGGCTTTCCAGAGCCTAAAAGAGAAGCTTACTCAATCACCTCTTCTTATGCTTCCTGACTTTACTAAAACGTTTGAAATAGAATGTGATGCCTCAGGAATTGGAATTGGTGCTGTATTGATGCAGGATAGGAAACCTATAGCCTACTTCAGTGAGAAGCTTGGAGGAGCCACTCTCAACTATGCAACCTATGACAAAGAGCTCTATGCCTTGGTGAGGGCATTACAAACGTGGCAACATTACTTGTGGCCCAAGGTGTTTGTCATACACACTGATCATGAGTCCCTAAAGTATCTAAAAGGGCAGAGTAAGATTAGCAAGAGACATGCAAGGTGGGTTGAGTTCATTAAGACTTTCCCATACGTGATCAAATATAAACAAGGTAATGAGAACATAGTTGCTGATGCACTATCTCGGAGGTATGTTCTATTGACCACTCTAGATGCTAAGTTACTTGGATTTGAGCAGATAAAAGATATGTATGATACTGACCATGATTTCAAGGAAGCTTATGCTTCTTGTGAAAAGTTTGCTGCAGGGCATTACTTTAGTCAAGAAGGCTACTTGTTTTATGACAATAGGTTATGTGTGCCTAACTGCTCTTTGAGAGATCTTTTTGTCAGGGAATCCCATGGGGGCAGTCTAATGGGACACTTTGGGATTGCCAAGACCTTAAAAGTTTTGCAGGATCACTTCAATTGGCCGCATATGAAGAGAGATGTGGAGAGAATCTGTGGGAGGTGTGCTACTTGCAAGCATGCCAAGTCCCAAGTCCAATCCCAGGGTTTGTATACTCCTTTACCCATTCCACACCATCCCTGGAATGACATTTCCATGGACTTTGTTGTTGGATTGCCTAGGATTAGAACCGGAAAGGACTCAATCTTTGTTTTTGTTGATAGGTTCTCTAAGATGGCACATTTCATAGCATGTCATAAGACTGATGATGCATTGCATGTTGCTAACCTGTTCTTTAAAGAAGTTGTTCGTTTGCATGGCATGCCTAGAACTATAGTTTCTGATAGGGACACTAAGTTTCTTAGTTACTTCTGGAAGACACTTTGGTCTAAGCTAGGCACTAAACTGTTGTTTTCTACTACTTGTCATCCACAAACTGATGGACAAACTGAAGTGGTTAATAGAACCTTAGGAACACTCCTACGTGCATTCATTAAAAAGAACTTAAGGACATGGGAAGAATACTTACCACACTGTGAATTTGCATACAATCATGCTTTGCATTCTGCTTCTAAGTATTCACCTTTTGAGATTGTTTATGGGTTCAATCCCACCTCTCCTTTGGATCTAATTCCTTTACCTGAGTGTGAAAGGATCAGCCTAGATGGCATGAAGAAAGCAGAGATGGTCCAACGAATCCATGAGAAGGCTAGACAAAACATTGAGCAGAAAACCAAGTTTTATGAGAAGCAAGCCAACAAAGGGAGACGTGTGAGAATCTTTGAAGTGGGTGACCAAGTTTGGTTGCACCTGAGGAAGGATAGGTTCCCCAATGAGAGGAAGTCCAAGCTGATGCCAGGGGTTGATGGACCTTTCGAGATCATCCACAAGATCAATGACAATGCCTACAAACTTGATCTCCAAGGTAAGTATGATGTATCAAATAGCTTCAATGTCACTGACCTGGCTCCTTTTGCTGTAGATGAACCTGATTTGAGGACAAATCCTTTTCAAGAGGGAGGGGATGATGTGATCATGGACCGGATCCTTAAGGAGAACAAGGAGAGTCTAGATGAGCCACATGAAGCCACATTGCACCAGCAGCCTGGTGATGATGCTCTAGCCATTCCTGAAGGTCCCATGACTCGTTCCAGAGTCAAGATGCTTAAAGATAATGTTGTTGGATTACTCACTTTACATCCACGACAAGAAAGTCTTGGACAAGGTCTGATCCGAGATGTCCTGATCACAATTCAAGCCACCTCTACATCAAGCTTAGTTAGTGTTTAGGCAAGACATGGGGTCCGTGCTCTTTTCCTTGCTTTTGGTTTTGTCCCACAGGGTTTTCCGGAGGAAGGTTTTTAACGAGGCCACAACTTGTCTTCACATCACTTAGGCCCTATCTCGGTCCAAGGCTAAAGAAGTTTACATTTTTATGTCATTTTGAAGCTTATGTAAAGTTAAACTATAGTTTCCTTTTTACTTATTTCCGAAACCCTAGAGAGCATGTTCTCGGTTTCTCCTTATTTAAAAGGGTCTCTAAACCCTATTGTACTCATCCATCCTTTAATCAACGAGTATTCTTTTCTCCTTGATGGCTCTCTCTCTAAGACAAGTTGTCTAGTTTCTTCTGGTGTGTAGTATCCAGGAACCCAAGGGTGTTTGCTTGGTGTGTTATATCCGAGTTATTCATCTAGGAGTATCAAGAGATCTTATCATCCCTCTTGTGTCACCAATCGATCCACAACCTTGAAGAACTTGAGTCTCTGATTCGTTCTTGCAAGGATCTATCCATTCCCATCAACCAAAGATCATCCTTGGGACGCATCATGGACTGGACAAGAGCTATTGGTGTCGACCCCAACATCTCCTTCCTCCATGAACCCTACCCTTGGACTCTCCATGTCAAAGATCCCACCTTTTTCATACTTGAGTCGCTCCCATCAGTAACAGGGTGAAAGCTTTCACCTTTCTTCCTGATCTTTGAATAGGAACCCGCCTGGACTGTTTTCGTGAAGAGGGTAGCAAGTCCTCTCCATAACTTCTAGATCCAAGGCTCTTCTTTCTTTCGGACGGGTATGAGAGAGTATGGGTCTTCAAGAACACTTTTTGGGCAGCAGATGAACACCTTCTTGTAGAGGTTGAACCGGCTGGAAAGGAAGTATCTTTTGGGCTTGAATGGACATGAGAGTGAGCTTAGATCTTCAGTGGATGAAGGAACCAACTTCTGATGAACCTGGCTCTGATACCATGTTAGATTTTCAGAGTATAGACTCGTGTGTGTGATGAACAAGATGAACAATCCCCTTTGGGGTAAGAGAGAACATGATATGGTGAAGAGAGTGGATCTGGTTCACTTAGTGTTTACTTGAACCAGAAACAAAGATTAGGAGAGTTAAGAGAGATTTGAGAGATTAAGAAAGAGATAGATTAAGAGAGACTGATTCAAGAACACTAAGCTTTATGAAGTGGAGAGGGGAAATCCCCCTTACTCATTTTTTTTTAGTGTTACAAATCGCCAACTAGAGAAATATATAGGCTTTGCAGGTTTATGGGCCATAAACCTACATCTAATGGCTGAGATATGACTTGAAAATGAATGGCTAGGATGGATGGCGAGTTTGAATCTGGTCAAGGGAAGGAAGGCATGTGATTGGCTGTCCATAGGCTCCTCTGAATCAGGTTGGTTTTTTGGCCACATACATAGTCTCTTTTGCTCTTCCTTTCCAGCAATTGACAACCAGAACCAGCCTGTCACGCCCCTTATCTTCTTGGTATCTTATTGATGCCATTTTGATTCCTTTGCTCTTCCTTTCCAGAAAGTAATAACCAGAGCCAGCCTGTCACGCCCCTTATCTTCTTTCTTGCACAAGGCATCTTCTTGGTATCTTCTAGATATTAAGAAGCTTCAATGATCTGAGAATTGAAGATGGTTTAGTATCTGGTAATCCGAGCACTTAAACCCAACAAGAGGTTGGGTGAAAGGGGGAGAGACCAAGATCAGTGTGAAGATGGGATAGATGAGCTCAAGAAGAGTTAGTGGTGAGCAGTCCAAGTCGGATTAGCTTGCACCACAGTGAGGGCCATGATCCAGAGTTCTTTGTGTCCACCACACTGGTTGAGACACAAAGAACTCATTGGCCAATCCCTAGGCCTTGAAGGAGCTTATTGTTTTCCTTATGAGGGTTTTATCCCTAAGAAGGGTTTTCTCTCATAAGGTTTTTAATGAGGAGTGACTTCAAGGTTCCAAGCTTGACTTAGGATCACCAGAGTCAAGCTTGAGGGGGAGTGTTAACTCCAAGAGAAAGAGATGAGATGGAGGCAGAGTATTGACATGCCTCAACTACATAGGCAAGTGATATAGTCGACTACATGCTTCAACTACATGCATCAACTATATGCATCAACTACATAGTCTGGTGATATAGTTGACTACATCACTTGCCTACATGCGAATCAGTTCAAAATGAGAGTTGGCGCCATAGTGAGACATTTGTTGGAAAAGGAAGAAGCTTATTGATTATGTATCTGGCCAGGAAAGAGGCCTGATTCAGAGGAGCCTATGGACATGCCAATCACAAGCATTCCTTCCTTTGAACAGATTCAAACTCGTCTCTCATCCTAGCCATCCATTCTTCAAGTGATTGATCAACCATTAGATCTAGATTTATTAATCTGCTTCTTGTATTGCCTATAAAACAGCCATAAGTGGCGATTTTAATAAACAAGCTGAATGGGGAGTTCTCCTTTCTTCTTCACCATTCTCTGGTTACTTTGTCTCTATACACTCTCTAAACTCTCTATTCTCTTGATACAAAAGCTCACATACTCTGGTTACTCACGAATCTCACTCATACTCTCTCAAATCTCACTTAATCTCTCTTTATTCTCTTTAATCTCTGTTTCTGGTTCAAGCATACACAAGCAGAAACCAGATCCACTCTCTTCTTCATTTCGAGTTCTCTCTGCCCCAAATGGGACTGTTCATCCTGTTCATCACACACACAAACCCAGATCTGTATGCTCTGGTGAAATTCCAACATGGTATCAGAGCCTAGTTCATCAGAACTTGGTTCTTAGCTTCCGCAAGCTCAAGCTCACTCCGATGCTATTTCTAACCTGTGAAGAAGCTTCTGTCTAGCCAGGTGATTCAACCTCTACAAGAAGAAGGTGTTCATCCTAGGCGTGCCCAGAAAGTGTTCTTGGTTACTCATGCTTTCTCATACCGTCCAGAAGAAGGGAAGGCCGTGGATCCAGAATTTATGGAGTGGATTAGCTACCCTCTTCATCAAAACAGTCCAGGCTTGTTCTTATTCAAAGACCAGGAAGAAAGGTGAAAGCTTTCACCTTGTTACTGGTGGTGGCGACCAAAATATGAAGAAAGGTGGGGACTTTAGGCATGGATAGTCCAAGGGAAGGTCCATGGAGGAAGGAGGTGTTGGAGTCGCGACCATTAGCCCCCTTACTTGCCATGAATCAAAGGTGGCCAAGGAACTAACACTAGTTCCTTGTTTGTAAGAACCTACTGTCCCTTGTAGAAAGCTTGATACTTTATGAACTGAATGTGTTGTGTGATGTGTCTGGAACCTGAGGATTTGTTTAAAGATTGCTAGATGTGATTGTTTAGGATCTGTCCCAGGTAGTTTTGAAAGAGACTCGTTTGATTGATTGAGTTTTAAAGTGCTTACTCCAGTTCTAAATATTGCTTGACATGATATTAGATAATTTGTTCAGAATCTGCTTGCATACATGAATAGAAACTGATTAAAGTAAAGCACTTGGGTCTGGTATTTGGAAATGATAATGTTGCTTAGTCTCTGTTCTAAATGGATGTGTTGCTAGGATGATAGATGGCTGTGTCTAATCCAGCTTGCATTCATGAATATAATAGGTTAAGACTGTTGCATTCTATTGTCATTGTTACTGCCTTAAGGTTGAGACACCTAGACTTGAGTCTAAGGGTCGTTTAAGACAGGAGTTTGTTGCCTAATTGCTGGTGATAGTTCCTGATCAGTTCTTCCATAGCAGTTAGAGAATGGTAAGCTTGCATTAGATGGATCTTAAGACAATGAGATACTGTCTAAGTGCAAAGCTTGTGACATTGGTGATCAAACTTGATGATTAGTCAAGATTTGATCCCAATGCAAGTGTGTCTTATCTTGTTTGGAGTTTGAGTGCTGTTTCAGGGTCACAAAGTGTGTCACTTGTTCAGCATCAATCCTGAACAAAGAAGAAGACGTTGCCCAAGCTGATCAGAGACTACACATGATGTATATTCCTGTAAATCCAGAGCCTACACATGATGTACATTCCTGACCATGGAGAGAAAGCTTGTGTGCAAGAGCCGGTTATAAGAAGCGCAGACCATGAAGGTTGTTGAGCTCCTGGTTCAAGAGTCACACAAGGAAGAAGGGTTGTTTAAGACAGTTAAGAAGAGATCAAGGGAGGAACCGGTTGGCTTAAGCGCAGCTGTAGGGGTGATGCGCTCCTGGTTTTAAGCTCAGTATTGCTCACTTCGAAGCTTGGTCCTTCACCTATACTCTCTGGATCAAGCTTGAGGAGTGGTAATGATGAGCAATCCTGAAGATCAAATTCGTCCATTGCCTCACCTCACACCACACCGGTTCAAAGAAGCCACAACAAGGACAGCAACAACTTGGTGTTAGAACAGATAGCCAACAGAGACTACTTGACGAGCACTTAAATCAGGTGTAGAGGCAAGCTGATTGGAATGCTATGAATCAGCCCAAGGCATGTGTGCATGTACCTGGTTGATAAAGCTTCAAGGAGCGTAATGGTTTGTTAATCAAGATCATGAAGCTGTCCATCCAAGCTTGGGTCTTCCTAAAGACTCAATCCCAAGCTTGAGGGGGAGTATTGAGAAGCTTCAATGATCTGAGAATTGAAGATGGTTTAGTATCTGGTAATCCGAGCACTTAAACCCAACAAGAGGTTGGGTGAAAGGGGGAGAGACCAAGATCAGTGTGAAGATGGGCTAGATGAGCTCAAGAAGAGTTAGTGGTGAGCAGTCCAAGTCGGATTAGCTTGCACCACAGTGAGGGCCATGATCCAGGGTTCTTTGTGTCCACCACACTGGTTGAGACACAAAGAACTCATTGGCCAATCCCTAGGCCTTGAAGGAGCTTATTGTTTTCCTTATGAGGGTTTTATCCCTAAGAAGGGTTTTCTCTCATAAGGTTTTTAATGAGGAGTGACTTCAAGGTTCCAAGCTTGACTTAGGATCAGCAGAGTCAAGCTTGAGGGGGAGTGTTAACTCCAAGAGAAAGAGATGAGATGGAGGCAGAGTATTGACATGCCTCAACTACATAGGCAAGTGATATAGTCGACTACATGCTTCAACTACATGCATCAACTATATGCATCAACTACATAGTCTGGTGATATAGTTGACTACATCACTTGCCTACATGCGAATCAGTTCAAAATGAGAGTTGGCGCCATAGTGAGACATTTGCTCGAAAAGGAAGAAGCTTATTGATTATGTATCTGGCCATGAAAGAGGCCTGATTCAGAGGAGCCTATGGACAGCCAATCACAAGCCTTCTGTTGAACAGAGGTCTTAATATGGTAGAGGAAGGCTTATGAAAAGGAGAGGAAATGGTTTGGATCAGTCCGTACATGTCCGTACAACTAGGCCGTACAGGCCGTACAACTTGGTCGTACAAGTGGGTGAAGAAGTTTACCGCGGACGAGGAAAGTTACCCGGGTAAGAGTAACTCGACCCAGAGTTACTCTTACTAGTTACCAAGCGGACCAAGCTTGACTGAGGCGCGCGTTTGACAGGCTGGCTCGTGCTGGAAGAGCATCTGGTCAAGATGCCAAAGGAATCTCGCTTGTGAAGCTTTCCAGCCACAAGAATTCAAACGGGACGCTCCTTGGTCTTTGACTCCACACGCCTGTTGAAAAAGCTTATCCAGAAACCTTATCCTGTATCTGTTGTAGGGCTTTACTCTTCCTCTATATATTTGTAACCTCTGTTCATTAATCAATAACACGAAATCTTCAGTCTCCTCTCTTAGTCTCTCTCAATGGTTTCTAGTCTTTCTCGTCGAGTCTCTTCTTCTTTAGTCTAAATCTCTCTCTAAGTCTCTTATTCTCGTCCTATTCTCTTAATCTCTATCAATATTTCATGGTATCAGAGCCTGGTTCTCTCGAATCTGGGTTCTTTTGATCTGTTCTTGCTCAAAGTCTCAACATTTCCGTTCATAAAGTGAAAGGTTCAACCTTTTTGATTCAAAATGGAGAGTATGAAGACTACTGTCATTCCGGTTACTCTCAAAGGTGGAAACTACCTTCTTTGGTCTCGTGTGGTGAAGACAGCCGTGGGAAGTAAGGGCCTTTGGAACCATGTTCTTGAAGACGAAGCTCCGAAGCTCATTACTCGTGAAGGCGACAAAGAAGTGGTGGTTTGTGATGAACTTAAGTGGATCCAGGAAGATAATATGGTGATGTCCATCCTCCAGAGCTCTCTGGATCCATCGATCTTGGAGGCCTACAGCTACTGTGAGAAGGCGAAAGATCTATGGGATACTCTTCAAAAGGTGTATGGAAACATCTCAAACCTCACACGAGTGTTTGAGATCAAGAGGGCTATCAACAGCTTAGCTCAAGAAGACATGGAGTTTACTAAACACTTGGGAAAGTTCCGGGCTTTATGGTCTGAACTTGAAATGCTAAGGCCTAGCACTACAGATCCGGATGAGTTGAATGAGAGGCGTGAGCAAGACAAGGTCTTTGGGCTCCTACTCACACTCAACACTACCTACAATGATCTGATCAAACATATCCTTAGATCCGAGAAGCTCCCTACTCTTGAAGAAGTTTGTGCTCAAATCTAGAAGGAACAAGGGTCCTTGGGACTATTTGGAGGAAAGGGGGAGCTTACTCTTGCAAACCAAGCCGAGGTGCCTCAAGCTAACCGAGTTCAGAGGTACGAAGATAGGAGAGGTGCTGGGAACTTTGAAGACAGGAGGTTCAATGGAAACTGTGATCATTGCAAGAAGCATGGTCATAAGAAGAGCCAATGCTGGATACTCCATCCTCACCTCAAGCCGGCCAAGTTCATGAAGGAGAGGGAAGGAAGAGATAATGTGACCTATGGAACAGGTGATCAAACGGGTGCTGGAACTTCAACCAAGGGAAATGAGACAGAAGGGCGTGAAGGAGGTGAGAGTAAGGCCCTGGTGACCTACACTGCCCACCAGCCACATCTCAATGAGCATGAGTTCATCCGCCGGTCTGAGATGGATGCTCTCATCAAAATGCTCAAGGATAATGGTAACACTCTTGGTAATATCAAAGGGTATTCATTTGGTGCATATAGGGTTGCTAGTATTGTTGAACAACCGGATAGCCTTCACACTGATTCTAGGATAATTGGTCATTCTCATACTGCTCATAACATGTCTACACCTTTGATAGTAGACTCTGGTGCATCTCATCATATGATTAGTGATACTAGTCTTATTAGAGATATAGAACCGGCTAATGGACATGTGATGATAGCAAATGGAGATAGAATACCAATAAGAGGTGTAGGCAAACTGAAACTGTTTAACAAAGAATCTAGAGCCTTTTATATGCCTGAGTTTACTTCAAACTTACTCTCTGTCAAGAAGTGTACCACTGATATGCATTGCAATGTCATATTTAGTCCTAATGATGTCAAGTTTCAGGATATTGAGAGCAGCCGATTGATTGGGCAAGGAGTAACCAAAGGAGATCTTTATATGCTTGAAGAGTTTAGTTCTGTGCCTGATCATAAATGCTCGTTTACTTCTGCTTCTGCTTCTGTTTTAAATAAGAATGCTTTGTGGCATGCTAGACTAGGGCACGCTCATGTTAGAGCTTTAAACTTAATGGTTCCAGGTGTTTTGTTTGAAAATAATGATTGTGAAGCTTGTATTTTAGGCAAGCATTGTAAGACTGTGTTTCATAAATCGTCAACCATCTATGAGCATTGCTTTGATTTGATTCACTCTGATGTTTGGACTGCACCTTGCTTATCTAGAGAGAATCACAAGTATTTTGTAACATTCATAGATGAGAAGTCTAAATACACCTGGATAACCTTGATTCCATCTAAAGATAGGGTTCTTGATGCATTTAGAAATTTTCAAAACTATGTGACTAATCAGTTTAATGCCAAGTTGAAAATTTTTAGATCAGATAATGGAGGGGAATACACGAGCCAAGCATTCAAGCAACACCTATCGCAACATGGCATCCTCCATCAGACAAGTTGCCCTTACACACCTCAACAAAATGGTGTGGCCGAAAGAAAGAACAGACACCTCATGGAGGTGGCAAGGTCGATGATGTTCCAGGCCAATGTACCAAAGAAGTTCTGGAGTGATGCAGTGTCTACAGCATGCTACTTGATCAACAGAACACCAACCCGGATCCTTGAAGACAAGTCTCCTTTTGAGGTCTTGAACAGGTATAGACCAACCTTGGATCATCTTAGAGTCTTTGGTTGTCTATGCTTTGTGTTAAGACCAGGGGAGTTGAGGAACAAATTAGATGCAAAGAGTACCAAGGGAATGTTCATAGGGTATTCACCTACCCAAAAGGGGTACAAATGCTATGATCCGGTCACAAGGAGGGTACTGGTGTCAAGGGATGTAAAGTTTGTTGAAGAAAGAGGGTATTATGAAGAGAAGAATCAAGCAGAACTGAAGGATCTTGCATCAGATAAGGCGGCCAACCTAAGGATAATACTGGAAGGTCTTGGGATTAATCTGTCTCAAGAGCCAAGGAATGGAGGAGGACAACCTCAAGGTCCCCCCAATACAAACGAAGAAGATCAGGGTCCCCACTTTGACCATGAGGGGGGAAATGAACCTGAAGAAAGTACTCAAGAAGAAGGAGAACAATCAGGTTCTCATGATCAAAGTGTGGAGCAACAAGAGCAAGAAGAAGGACAAGGATCAGTGAATGATGAAGAAGGACAAGATCAAGAACCAGAAGTTGAGCAACAAGAGCAACAACTGAGAAGAAGCACTAGGATCAGAAACCCTCCAACCAACTGGGTGAATACAAGAGTGTACTACAATGCTCAAGCAGTGGCTCATCCTTCTCGTGTCTCATGCTCTCTTGCTCACTACCCTGAAGATCATTGTGTGCTGATGGTTAACCTAGATCAGAGCTACATTCCAAAGTCTTATGATGAAGCTATGAAGGATAAAGAATGGAAGGAGTCAGTTGGTGCTGAAGCAAACGCCATGATCAAAAATGATACATGGTATGAGAGTGAACTTCCAAGAGGAAAGAAGGCAGTGTCAAGTAGGTGGATCTTCACCATCAAGTATCTTGCAAACGGGAAGATAGACAGGAAGAAGACTAGACTAGTTGCAAGGGGTTTCACTCAGACTTATGGTGAAGACTACCTAGACAATTTTGCCCCGGTTGCAAAGCTTCATACTATTAGAATAGTTCTGTCTGTTGCAGTTAATCTAAGATGGGGTCTATGGAAAATGGATGTGAAGAATGCGTTTCTTCAAGGGGAACTTGAAGATGAAGTGTATATGTATCCTCCACCGGGTCTTGAACATTTGGTAAAAGAAGGGAATGTCTTAAGGCTGAAGAAGGCTATATATGGTCTCAAGCAGTCTCCAAGAGCATGGTACAACAAACTGAGTACTACCTTGAATGGGAGAGGCTTCAAGAGATCCGAGCTCGACCATACCCTCTTCACTCTCACATCTCCCTCAGGTATCATTGTCCTTCTAGTATATGTTGATGATATCATCTTTACTGGAAGTGACAAGGAAGGTATACAAGCTACTAAAGACTACTTGAAATCTGTATTTGAAATTAAAGATTTGGGAGAGATGAAATACTTTCTTGGAATAGAGTTGTGTAGATCCAAGGAAGGTTTATTTCTATCTCAAAGAAAGTATGCACTTGATCTTTTGAAAGATGCAGGAATACCAGAAGGGAAGACATTCAAGACACCCTTGGAAGAAGGATATAAAGTACCACGAGAGGGGGAGATAGAAGACAGTCCACTCTTTCAAGATGCTAAGCTTTATAGAAAGCTCGTTGGTAAGTTAATCTATTTGACAATCACAAGACCTGATATATGCTTTGCTGTGAATCAGGTTAGCCAACACATGCAAGGGCCTAAGGAGCATCACTGGAACATGGTGAACCGGCTTCTCATGTACCTGAATGGAACATCAAGTCAAGGAGTTTGGATGGGGTGCAATGAGAGCACAGAAGTGGTTGGATATTGTGATGCAGATTGGGCCGGGGATAGGATGGATAGGAAGTCGACTACTGGTTATTGCACCTTCATTGGTGGGAACCTTGTTACCTGGAAGAGTAAGAAGCAAAAGGTAGTGTCCTGTTCCAGTGCTGAAGCCGAGTACAGAGCCATGTTGAAGCTTACAAATGAGTTAGTTTGGATCAAAGGGATACTGAAGCACTTGGGGATTGATCAAGACACACCCATGACCATGCATTGTGACAACCAAGCGGCTATACACATTGCCTCCAACTCGGTGTTCCATGAGAGGACTAAGCATATTGAGGTTGATTGCCACAAGGTGAGGCAAATGATAGTATCCGGAGACATATTGCCATGCTATACCCGGAGTGAAGATCAACTAGCTGATGTGTTTACTAAAGCAGCTAGGCAGAAGACCATTGAGTCCATCCACACTCGTCTTGGACTCATGGATCTTACCAGAAAGAACTGATCCCCTCGCCATGGGGTCTTTACTCTTTTCCTTGTTGAGGTTTTATCCCTAAGGAGGGTTTTCTTTGGCAAGGTTTTTAATGAGGAAGATCTCATGGCATTCCAAGCTTGACTTGTTCCACATGGTCAAGCTTGAGGGGGAGTGTTGAACAGAGGTCTTAATATGGTAGAGGAAGGCTTATGAAAAGGAGAGGAAATGGTTTGGATCAGTCCGTACATGTCCGTACAACTAGGCCGTACAGGCCGTACAACTTGGTCGTACAAGTGGGTGAAGAAGTTTACCGCGGACGAGGAAAGTTACCCGGGTAAGAGTAACTCGACCCAGAGTTACTCTTACTAGTTACCAAGCGGACCAAGCTTGACTGAGGCGCGCGTTTGACAGGCTGGCTCGTGCTGGAAGAGCATCTGGTCAAGATGCCAAAGGAATCTCGCTTGTGAAGCTTTCCAGCCACAAGAATTCAAACGGGACGCTCCTTGGTCTTTGACTCCACACGCCTGTTGAAAAAGCTTATCCAGAAACCTTATCCTGTATCCGTTGTAGGGCTTTACTCTTCCTCTATATATTTGTAACCTCTGTTCATTAATCAATAACACGAAATCTTCAGTCTCCTCTCTTAGTCTCTCTCAATGGTTTCTAGTCTTTCTCGTCGAGTCTCTTCTTCTTTAGTCTAAATCTCTCTCTAAGTCTCTTATTCTCGTCCTATTCTCTTAATCTCTATCAATCTTTCACCTTCCTTCCTTTGAACAGATTCAAACTCGTCTCTCATCCTAGCCATCCATTCTTCAAGTGATTTATCAACCATTAGATCTAGATTTATTAATCTGCTTCTTGTATTGCCTATAAAACAGCCATAAGTGGCGATTTTAATAAACAAGCTGAATGGGGAGTTCTCCTTTCTTCTTCACCATCCTCTGGTTACTTTGTCTCTATACACTCTCTAAACTCTCTATTCTCTTGATACAAAAGCTCACATACTCTGGTTACTCACGAATCTCACTCATACTCTCTCAAATCTCACTTAATCTCTCTTTATTCTCTTTGATCTCTGTTTCTGGTTCAAGCATACACAAGCAGAAACCAGATCCACTCTCTTCTTCATTTCGAGTTCTCTCTGCCCCAAAGGAGACTGTTCATCCTGTTCATCACACACACAAACCCAGATCTGTATACTCTGGTGAAATTCCAACACTAGATGCCATTTTGATTCCTCTTGATCAGAACCATTTGGTTTAAGTCCTGAACTTTGCACGGACCACCAGGGAGTGTACGAACAGGTTATGGTCCGTACACTTTTGCCCTATTTTTGCACAAAGCCGAAAACACTTCAAATGATCGAGTATCAAAGTTCTGGGTCGACATTGGTCCGTACGGATCCGTACAGTCCGTACAAGTCCGTACAGGTCCGTACGGAATCCGTACGGGTCGCCCAATTTTTCCACACTGGACCATTTGATCCCAAATGGTTCATAAAGTCCCTCCTGGACTTAATCTTCACTTTACATTAGCTTCAGGACCTTCCTTGACACCTTTAAACCCTCCTAAAGTCTTCTTAGACAATCTCCGGGGGTCTTGCCCTATTTTTGCACAAGGCCCAAATCTCACCCAAACTCATTCTTTTACTCCATTTCATCTCTTCAAGTTAATAGAAACAACCAAGCACCCTCGGCCATATTGGTTGCAATGGTTAGACAACAAGACTGAGTTGAAGGTCACCGAGCAAGTCAACATCCCTTTTAGTGTTGGTAAGTATCAGGATGAGGTCCTGTGTGATGTAGTTCCAATGCAAGCCGGCAATATCCTTTGGGAAGACCATGGCAGTTTGATAGAGCCACTTTCCACAATGGCCGAACCAACTACTACTCCTTCAAATTTAAGGACCGCAAATACAACTTAGCCCCTCTTAGCCCATCTGAAGTGCAAGAGCTCCAAGCTAAGATGAACAAGGAGGATCAGGTAAGTAAAACTAACCTTATGATCTCTCCTGGTTCCATTATTAAGACTCTAAGTACCAGGGGAATAGTGCTGCTAATGATTTTAAAAGAGTGTCTAAGTACAGGTAACCAGGGACTCCAACTTCCCCAACAAGCCCAAGCCGTGCTAGACGTGTTTCCTGATGAGATACCAGCCGATTGCCTCCTATCAGAGTGATAGAGCACCAGATAGACCTTGTCCCCGGTTCTGCCTTGCCAAATAAACATGCTTATAGGATGAACCCAGAGGAGACAAAGGAGCTGGAAAAGCAAGTGCAAGACCTCATGGCCAAAGGATACATCCGGGAGAGTCTAGGTCCTTGTGTTGTGCCAGTCCTACTAGTTCCCAAGAAGGATGGGTCATGGAGGATGTGTGTGGACTGTAGGGCCATCAACAACATTACCATCAAGTACAGGTACCCCATCCCACGTCTAGAAGACATGCTTGATGAACTGAGTGGAGCCACCATATTTTCTAAGGTTGATCTGAGGAGTGGATACCACCAGGTGAGGATGCGTGAAGGAGATGAGTGGAAGACTGCTTTCAAGACAAAGCAAGGTCTATACGAGTGGTTGGTCATGCCCTTTGGCTTAACCAATGCACCTAGCACTTTCATGCGCCTCACGAACCAGGTTCTTAGGGCCTTTATAAGTAAATTTGTTGTTGTCTATTTTGATGACATACTTATTTACAGCAAGGGTTTAGATGACCATCTTAAACATTTAGAACTTGTGTTACTTACACTTCGGAAGGAAGGTCTATATGCCAACCTAAAGAAGTGCACCTTTTGTACTGACCAACTTGTCTTCTTAGGTTTTGTAGTCAGCAAACAGGGCCTACAAGTTGATGGGGAGAAGATCAAAGCCATTCAAGAACGGCCTACACCAACCACCATTGGTCATGTCAGGAGTTTCCACTGATTAGCCAGCTTCTATAGGCGATTTGTTAGGGATTTCAGTACCATTGCTGCTCCCTTAACTGCTGTTATCAAGAATAATGTTCCTTTTGAAATTTTTATGAAGAACAGAGTGAAGAACACTCAAGAATAGGAGCGTTGATTCGAAAATGTTAAGAGAGAGAGTGAGAATATTGTTTCTAGATGAGAGAGAATAGAGAGAATAGAGAAGTTTTCTGATTTTTCACTTAATTTCGTGGTCCATAAAATAGATATAAAGACAGATAGAAGAGAGAGAGAGAGAGAGAGAGAGAGAGAGAGAGAGAGAGAGGGAGAGGACTATAAGTGCAAGACAGTTGGTTTTGTGCAAGACAGCTATTTTCCAGCAGATCTAGTTTTGAATTTCACACTACCTGAGTCTTCTTCAAGTCTTCTTCCTCTCTTCTCTTGATCTCTTCTTGGTATTAATGTCTTCATGTACTCACTTATTTCAACACTCCCCCTCAAGCTTGACCATGTGGAACAAGTCAAGCTTGGAATGCCATGAGATCTTCCTCATTAAAAACCTTACCAAAGAAAACACTCCTTAAGGATAAAACCTTAATAAGGAAAAGAGTAAAGACCTCATGACGAGCGGATCAGTTGTTTGGAGTAAGATCAACGAGTCCCAACCTTGAAAGGATGGACTCCATTGTCTTTAACCTCGCAGCCTTGGTGAACACATCCGCAAGTTGATCCTCGCTCCTTGTATAGCAGGGCAATGTCACTCCTGAGACAATCATCTGCCTCACCTTATGGCAATCAACTTCTATGTGCTTTGTTATCTCATGGAAGACTGAGTTAGATGCAATGTGAATTGCTGCTTGATTATCACAATGCATTGTCATAGGAGTGGTCTGTTCAATCTCCAGATGCTTGAGAATACCTTTGATCCATATCGTTTGTCAGCTTCAACATAGCTCTATACTCCGCTTCAGCACTTGAGTAGGAGATAACCTTTTTCTTCTTACTCTTCCAAGTAACCAGGTTTCCTTCCAATACCCAGTAATTGATTTCCTATCCACTCTATCTCCTGCCCAATCAGCATCACAATACCCAACTACTTCTGTACTGCTATTACATCCCATCCAAACTCCTTGTCCAGGAGTTCCACTCAAGTACCTCAGTATCCTATCAACCATTTTCCAGTGATGGACCTTTGGAGCCTCCATATGCTGACTTACTTGATTCACTGCAAAGCATATATCTGGTCTTGTGATAGTTAAGTATATCAGTTTTCCAACCATCTTCCTGTATAGCTTAGCATCCTCAAACAATTGGTTCTCTTCAATCTCCCCCTCAAGTAGGACCTTATACCCCTCTTCAGAAGGTGTCTTGGCTATCTTTCCTCCAAGCACATCAGTCCCTTTCAACATATCCATCGTATACTTTCTTTGAGACATAAACAAACCCTCCTTAGATCTGCATATCTCAATCCCCAAGAAATACTTCATCTCTCCCAAATTTTTGATATCAAATACTGACTTGAGAAATTCCTTAGTCGCTTTAATCCCAGCCTTACACTTCCTGTGATGATCAAATCATCCACGTACACCAATATCACAATGATCCCTGATGGAGTAGTCAGGGTAAAGAGAGTATGATCCAGTTCAGACTTCCTGAAACCTCTCCCATTTAGAGTTGTACTCAGTTTCCTATACCAGGCTCTAGGTGACTGCTTTAATCCATATATTGCTTTGTTTAATCTCAACACATTCCCTGGCTTAACTAGATGCTCAAGACCAGGGGCGGAAGCATATAAACCTCATCTTCAAGCTCACCTTGCACGAAAGCATTCTTCACATCCATCTGCCATAAGTCCCACTCTAGGTTTGTAGCAATAGACAATATAACGCGGACTGTGTGAAGCTTAGCTACAGGGGCAAACGTGTCAATGTAATCTTCCCCATAAGTCTGTGTAAATCCTCTTGCTACTAGCCTGGTCTTCTTCCTATCAATCTGACCATTCGCAAGGTATTTGATTGTGAAGATCCATCTACTAGTCACAGCCTTCTTCCCCGTAGGTAGTTCACTCTCTACCATGTGTCATTTCTGATCATTGCATCCCTTTCATTACCCATTGACTCTCTCCATTCTTTATCCTTCATAGCTTCTTCATAGGATCTTGGAACCTCATTCTCATCCAAGTTACACATAAACACCATGTGTTCATCTGGATACTCAGCAAAGGAACACACAACTTGAGAAGGATGCTTCACAGCCTGGGCATTGTAGTACACTCTCGTGTTTACCCAGTTACAAGAGTCTTTCTTAAACCTTGTGCTCCTCCGCAAAGGCTGAGCTTCTTGAACTTCTGGAGGTGTCTCAGTTACCTCCTCTCCACATGACTGATCCAAATTCTCAATCTTATATGTCACCTCTTGATCATGATGACCTGAATCCTCTTGGTGCTGCTCCTGCACCTCTGATTCAGACTCTTCTCCCCCTTCACGATCAAAGGGAATTGTTCTTTCAGCTTCTCTAGCTTGATCAGATGGGGAAGTGCTCTTTCTTATCCCTTCATCTTGGAACATGTTTATCCCAAGCTTCTCCAATAAGATCCTCAGATTCAATGCCTTATCCTCTGGTTCTTTAGGCATGTCTTCTAAGTCTTCCCATTTTTTCTCCTCATAATATCCCTTTGATTCCATGAAATTCACATCTCTGGATACCAATACTCTCCTTGTTGCTGGATCATAGCACTTGTACCCCTTTTGAGTTACTGAGTAACCAATAAACATTGCTTTAGTACTTTTTGCATCCAGCTTGTTTCTTCGCTCTCCAGGGACCAAGACATACCATAGGCATCCAAATACTCTCAGATGCTCTATGTATGGTTTGGTTTTGTTCAGCACTTCATATGGAGATAGGTCCTTCAATATCTTGGTTGGAATTCGGTTAATGAGATAGCATGCAGTCTGAACTGCATCACTCTAGAACCGCCTAGGGACATTAGCATGGTACATCATGGCTCTAGCAACCTCCATCAGATGCCTATTCTTCCTCTCAGCAACTCCATTCTGCTGTGGTGTGTAAGGACAACTCGTCTGATGCACTATCACATGCTTGGCCAAGTGATTCTTGAAGGCCTGACTCGTGTATTCTCCACCATTGTCTGACCTTAGTACCTTCACAGTAGCATTGTAATGATTAGTAACATATTCTTGGAAGTTTACAAAGGCATCTAGCACTCTGTCCTTAGATGGAAGCAATCTGATCCAAGTATACTTAGACTTCTCATCAATAAAAGTCACAAAATACTTCTGATTGTCTCTTGACACACATGGAGATGTCCACACATCAGAGTGTACTAGATCAAAGCAGTTCTCATATATAGTCTCTGATGCTGGAAAAACAGTCCTACAATGCTTTCCTAAGATGCAAGCTTCACACTCCAAATGATTGAAAGATAAAGTAGGTAAGATCAGTTCAATTTCACGAGTATGAGGATGACCCAATCTAGCATGCCAGATAGTGCTATCAATCCTATCAGTAGCACTACTTAAGCAAATAGAGTCAAAGGGTTTAGAGGGCTTATTTGTTTGGAGATGGTAAAGCTCATTCCTGCTGTCTCCTCGGCCAATGACTTGACCAGACTCCAAGTCTTGAAATTCAACTTCATTTGGCCTGAATACAACTTGGCAATTAAGATCCACAGTTGCTCTCTTCACCGATATCAGATTGGAAGTGAACCGAGGTAGGTAGAAGGCAGCTGAATCCTTTTCAAACAGCTTCAGATTGCCTATTCCCTCTATTGGAATCTGATCACCATTAGATATCCTGAAACTTACTGTAGTGGCTTTAATGTCACTCATCAAGCTCCTATCACTGATCATGTGATGCGTTGCTCCAGAGTCAATGATGATAGGCTTAGTGATCTCTTCATTAGTATTGGACTGTCTGCTGCGCTTCTTGGCAGTGACCAAAGCTTGAATTTCCTTTATGTATCCTTCCCATTCCCTCCTGGTAACAAAACCATCAGCTCCTGTTGTCTCCTGATGTCTCATATCCACTTTCTCCTCCACTGAGCGACCCATGTAGGCAGAGTAAGAGCACTCTCCTCTAATCATCTGTTGCACAGCTTTCTTGGCCATTTTGGCCTCCATATCTTCTTCTAACTGACCAGCCTTTCTACTCTTCATTTGAGTCTTTTTCCTTCTGATCCAAGTCTTGGAAAGTCTCCTCAGCCTTCCCTTCTTGCGTCTTGCACCATTCCAAATCACAGTTTGTCTCTTGTTCTTCTTACACATCTCATGTGTATGCTGAACAATCTTCTGGAGTTCTTCCTTTCTTCTTCTCAGATTGGATCTGTTGGAATTCATGAGTGTTTGTCTCATGTAAGGAGTGATTCATTCAACTTGTGACTGAATCCCCTCCAACCATACAACAGGAACTCACCATTCAAAGGAAGAGACAACCAACTTGTGGTTGAATCCTCACACACAGCTTACTATATAACCAAGAATCCTAGACAGTAAACTGGTTAAATGAAGCAGAAACTCTCTAGTATGAATCTATCCTTGAGAAGTAACACAACACTTAGAGTTTGTGTACTTAGATGAATAGGATTTAGAATCAGTAAGCTAAAGTTTAAGACAATAGATTAAAGAAGATTTTAGAGTGAGTTTGACAAGTATTAGGCTGCCTTAAGAGAGAAAGAGCTAAGGCAGCCTCTAAACCCTAATGCTTAACTCCTTACATTGTGAATATTGTTTAGACACAAGCAAGACAGAGAGACCCACGAGTTTAGAGAGAGAGAGAAACTTGTTTATTGATCTGGTAAGTGTTACAAGAGAGGGTGAAGGTCTTTAAATAGACAATCACTTACAATAAACAATTACTAAAACAAGGAAATATAAACAAATAATTCTGTAGGGATGAGAAGAGGCCAAAGGGGATACAGCCAAGGGGAGGCACGTCCAGAGGAGGAGAAAGGGACAGGAGAGAGATAGTGACCAGGTCTGATGAGTGAAAGTGACAGGCCAACAACAGCTCTCCCCTTAAGCTTAACATGTGACTTTCTTCCATATTTGAATTTGAATCTGGTCAAACCCTCTACCAACGGTTTCCTTAGCTTCTGGAGACCCTCACCTCGTGTTCCCATCAGTACCTTGCCTCCCAAGGCAAGTTAGGTCATAGTAGATTGCTTGTGATCCAAGTCTGTACAAACAGAACCAGATTGGCTTCTCTTGATGAACTTATCCTTGGATCATCAACCATCTTTTTCTTCTGGTCATCCCTTTATTTATTTCAATAGGATCTACTCCCATAAGCTGCTACAATCTAACTCCTTGTACTGATTTCTCGAACAGCTCTGTCTTCATACTTCATACTCCACGCCTGACCTTCTTTTGTAGCCATTTCTTTTAAAGGTTTCTCCTTGACATGACTTCTCCACAGCATACAGCTTCCCAAAGCTGCCTTTGCCCATCTGGACCAGATCCAGATTCCACCAATTTCCTCTTCAGTCTTCACTGAAGTACTAGATCTGTGATTTATTTCACTGTTGAGATTGGTTATCTTCATCAGAAAGTCTTGACCAAACCCAGAACGCCAAACACACTCCAGAACACCAAGAACTCTCAAGAAAGAGCCCAGATTTTTGAAAAAGAAAACCCAGATCTGGAAAAGCTTGAGTCTTTATGAAGCTGAAGAACACTCGAGTTTCAAATCCAGGAAAGGTTGAGACTTTGAAATAAATCAACCAAAAAAGACTTTAGATCTAGTGAAAGAAAGCTTCAAACTTCAAACTTTCCTTGAATCTCGAGAAAGTTTCAACCTTTACTGTTAAATGAAGAACACAAACCCAGATTATCAGTAACCAGGCTCTGATACCATGAAAGTTTTATTAAGAACAGAGTGAAGAACACTCAATAATAGGAGAGTTGATTCAAAAATGTTAAGAGAGAGAGTGAGAATAGTGTTTCTGGATGAGAGAGAATAGAGAGAATAGAGAAGTTTTCTGATTTTTCACTTAATTTCGTGGTCCATACAATAGATATAAAGACAAATAGAAGAGAGAGAGAGGGAGAGGACAATAAGTGCAAGACAGCTGTTTTTGTGCAAGACAGCTGTTTTCCAGCAGATCTAGTTTTGAATTTCAAACTGCCTGAGTCTTCTTCAATTCTTCTTCCTCTCTTCTATTGATCTCTTCTTGGTATTAATGTCTTCATGTACTCACTTATTTCAACACCTTTCTCATGGGGAAACGCTCAAGACATTGCATTCAACACATTGAAGACCAAGCTGACCCAGGCACCCGTTTTAGTCCTTCCTGACTTTGATGAGATGTTTGAGGTCGAATGTGATGCATCCGGAGTAGGCATAGGGACTGTACTGCACCAAGGAAGAAACCAGTGGCCTTTTTCAGTGAAAAACTAAGTGGAGCAACCCCCAACTACCCTACCTATGATAAGGAGTTGTATGCCTTGGTTAGGGCTCTAGAGACCTGGCAACATTACTTGTTATCCAAGGAGTTTATCATCCATACCGACCATGAAACTCTCAAGCACCTGAGAGGTCAGACATCACTCAAGAGAAGACAAGCTAAGTGGCTGGAGTTTATTGAGACCTTCCCCTATGTCATCAAGTACAAAAAGGGCAAGGAGAATGTGGTTGCTGATGCCTTATCCAGGAGGCACGCACTGATCACCACCATGGATGCAAAGGTACTGGGGTTTGAACACATTAAGGAGTTGTATCAAGAGGACCCAGAGTTGAAGGAGGCTTTCCAGTCATGTGGAAAGGGAGCTTTCCAAGCCTATCATTTGCACGAGGGGTTTCTGTTCAGAGACAAGAGGCGTTGCATACCTCAGTGCTCAATGAGGGATCTCATCCTTCAAGAAGCACACAGTGGGGGTCTTATGGGACACTTCGGTGTAGACAAGACCTTGGCTATTGTAACTGATCATTTCTTCTGGCCACACCTAAAGAGAGATGTGGAGAGGCATTGTGCTAGATGTGTACCTTGTCACAAGGCCAAATCCAGGTCACACCCACATGGTTTATATTTACCTTTACCAATTCCTAATGCTCCTTGGGAGGATGTTTCTATGGAATTTGTCTTAGGTTTACCCAAGATTAAACACAAGGATTCAATCTTTGTGGTGGTAGACCGATTCTCCAAGCTGGCCCACTTCATCCCATGTGACAAGACCAATGATGCAACTCAAACCGCAGACCTATTCTTTAAAGAAGTGGTGCGTTTACATGGGTTACCAAGGACTATTGTGTCTGACCGAGACACTAAATTCCTAAGCCATTTCTGGAGGACCCTGTGGAAGAAGCTTGGCACCAAACTACTCTTCTCCACGACATGTCATCCTCAAACAGATGGGCAAACAGAAGTGGTAAACCGAACCCTCTCTACTTTACTTAGAGTAACACTCGGTAAAAACTTGAACACTTGGTTAGACTGCATACCCTTGATAGAGTTTGATTATAACCATGCTACTCATTCTGCTACTAATATGTCCCCTTTTGAAGTTGTTTATGGCTTTAATCCACTAACCCCTTTGGATCTTAAGCCAATTCCACAAGTTGAGAAAATTAATCAGGATGGTCTAAAGAAAGGGGAAGCTGTGAGGAAATTACACCAGAAGGTCCGGGATAACATTATCAAGAAAACTGAGGACTACAAGAAGAGAGCTGACAAGAAACGCAAGGAGATGACCTTTGAACCAGGAGAATGGGTCTGGCTCCACATGAGGATCGAGAGGTTCCCACAAAAAGAAGTTCTAAACTAGCACCTAGAGGAGATGGTCCATTCAGAGTGTTGGAAAAGATCAATGACAATGTCTACCGCCTAGAACTTCCAGGTATGTTCAACATTTCCCATACGTTAAATGTTGCTGACTTGTCTCCTTATCTTGCATATGAACCAGTTTTGAGGTCAAAACCTTCTTAAGGGGGAGGAAATGATGAGGTCATGGACCAGAACTAAGCTCCCATCACCATTCCTAGGGTCACAGAAGGCCCCATGACCCGTTCCAAGGCTAGGAGGCTCAAGGATGGATTCATACTTTCTGTTCAAGCTATCCTAGACAACATGGATGAATCACTAAACATGCCAATAGCTCAACCCACCATAGTAGATCATATCAACGAGCCAAGTGATGACTTGAGCAATGCCTTTGCGCAACTCAATATCACTCCAGGTAAGGAAGCTTATTTGGCTGAAACTGACAAGGATGGTTATGTGGCAGGAATGGATGTGGAAGAAGACCCCATTTCTGATGAAGAAGGCCTTAAAGACTCAAGTATTGAAGAACCAGAAGTAGAAGACCAAGTCATGAGTTCTACCAAGGCTGGTTCAGACGCCCTCAAGATCAACTACCTAGCAAAGAAGGCCAACACTGAACCAAGGGAAGTCTTTACTTTATTTACATTTTGTGCAGGTAAGATGGGTCAGTCTAGTGGTTCCTAGAACTCGCCCATCCCGCAAGCAACCAGGGTTCAAGGCCAAGACTTAGCTTAGGCCTTATTTTCTTTTATTTTGCAACTTTCCTTTTTGGTCTTAAACCGGGCAATGTTAGTTTTCTATTTTCGTTTAAAACCTTAAGTCCTGTCGTTTTGAGTCTTTTTCCTTTTCTTGAGTCGACCATTAGGTCAAGGCTGAAGGACTATTAATAAAGTCCCACACGCAGCCATTCTAAGACACAACTTTTGTACCCTAGATCAATATATGAGTCAGTTTGCCCCCTAAGCAAGCCGCAGCTGACTTCTTCCTCCTTGTGAGATTCAAGTGAGCAGAGTCTTGAACTGTATCAAGGATCCATCATCATCCTTGTGGTGTTCTTCGTTCCATCAACTTCATCATCAACTGATCCAACAAGAGAGAGCGTGCAAGCCAGCTTGTTTGATCCCAACCACACTTGATCCTTCATCCGGGTAAGTGCCCACCAAACGACCATCCTTTGTTCTCAAGAGAGTGCGTGAAAGCCAGATTGAGGATCCATCATCACCACCCTTCCAGAGACTCCTCCGAGTCTTACATCAGTGTCCTCCTCCGTGTCTTACATCAGCGTCCTCGTCCTTGGCACTTGAAACCCTTGACATCACGAGCTCTGGAACTAGAAGCCTCAGCCTTGCCCTTGCCCTTGTCAAGAGCACTGCTTGGTTTGGTTTCTTACCTCGGTAGAGCTTGTTGTCTTTCTGATATGGCTTAGACTCCTTAGGATAGGTTGACTTCTCTTCCTTGGTGTTGTGTAACCGGTTGGATCCATAGCTGGTTCGTGAATGTCCCTTCCTCTTGAGCTGTTGTTCCACAAGAATAGCCTTGTGTAACATCTCTTCTAACTCCACATAATGTTGCATCTCAACATTGTCTTGTATCTCTCGCTTTAGACCACACATGAACCTTGACATGGTTTCTTCTCTATCTTCTGATATACTAGCCCTTAGCATGAGCAACTCCATCTCCTGGTAATATTCCTCCACTGATCTTGAACCTTGAGTAAGCTTCCTGAGCCTGTGGTGCAAGTCTCTATGGTAATGACTCGGAACAAACCTCTTACGGATGATAGACTTCATCTCTGTCCATGTCTCAACTGGTTCCTCACTATTCCTTCTACGGGTAGTAATGTACTGATCCCACCAGCTTAGAGCATAATCATAGAACTCTGTGGCAGCTATCTGGATCTTCTTGTGGTTTGTGTACTGCTTACACTGAAAGACCAGCTCAATCTTCTTCTCCCATTCAAGATAAGAATCAGGATCAGCTTTACCATGGAAAGAGGGTATTTTGATCTTCAAACCAGCAAGTTCATCTCTCTGGTTTGTCCTTCCTTCTTGTCCACGTCTATGTCTCCTTTGACTTTGTCTTGAGGAAGAACTGATATGCTCATAGTAGTTATCAGTTTCTTCAGAGCCGGCATGCTCTTGTCGAGTTTCCTGAGGTCTTTCTTCTCTCCTAGTGTCTCGGTTGGGACCTTGACCAGTAGGTCTTCTTACTTCTTCTCTCCTAGTCTCTTGGTTGGGACCTTGTCCTTACTTATTTCTTCTCCTAGTCTCTCGGTTGGTCCTCATCATCTCAGTCATTGTGGCGACCATAGATTGATTAAGTTGAGCTGTCATGGCCTCCATGAGCAGTTTGTTCTTCCGGACCAACTCAGATTCTTCATCAGTCTCGGTTCCCATTGCTGCCTGCACAAAGGAAAACACAATAACCAGTAAAAAGATTCTAGGTAAACACGAGAAGCAAAAAGGAAAAAGCTCAACACAAGGATTATACTTGCTTGACAAGGTAAAAAAACAGCTATGAGGCTAGGTTTAATTGGTCTAGGGTTTCCGCCTAAACCAAAAAGGAAATTCCCCTAAATCTTGTCTAAAACTCTATGATTTTCGAGCAGCCTAAACAACTTAGATCTACTTCTTGTTCAAGTTGATTAATGAGTTTTTTTGCGGCTGAAACAAAAAGATGTAAAGAGTAAACGAGACTTCCCTAACCAAAGTTGCTCTGATACCACTTGACACGACCCTAGGATGCTTCTTTGGTTGTTGGGAGGATAGATCCTTGCAAGAACGAATCAGAGACTCAAGTTCTTCAAGGTTTGTGGATTGAATGGTGACACAAGAGGGATGGATGAACTCTTGATACTCCTAGATGATTAGCTCGGATATAACACACCAAGTTAAACACCCTTAAGGCTCTGGATATGACACACCAGAAAGGTACTCGACAACTTCTAGAGAGAGAGAGACGCCAAGAGAGAAATAAGGCTTGATAATATTAGATTGCTTGCGTACAATAGGGTTTGGGAAAACCCTTAAATAAAAGAAACCAGAGAACAAACTCTCTAGGATTTCGAAAACATTAAAATGGAAAACTATAGTTTAAAATATAACATAAGCTTAAAGATAAATGACTTCTGCTAGTCTTGGGCCGAGATAGGTCCTAAGTGATTTGTAAGACAAGTCGTGGCCTCGTTAAAAACCATCCTCCGGAAAACCTCGTGGGACAAAACCAAATGGAGGAAAGAATTGGAACAAGGCTGTGATTAATGATGGTCCCATCAGGATGAGTGATATAGGCCACTAATCCGAGCAGCAAAAGCCATTATCTCCTTCAAGAAGTCTGGTACACATTTCCCTGTCTCTAAGCCAATTATAATAGATTCTGGAGCTAGTCATTATATGATTAGTGATAGGAATCTTATTAGTGATGTTAGGCCTGCCTTAGGGAATGTGATAATAGCCAATGGAGATAAGGTGAAGATAGAAGGAATAGGGAACCTTAAGTTGTTTGATAGTGAATCCGCTGCCTTCTATATGCCTGTTTTGCCTCTAACTTAATTTCAGTAAAGAAGGCCATGGTTGACCTAAATTTTCAGGTGGTTTTTAGGCCTAATGATGTTGAGTTTCAGGAGATTAAGACAGGGAAGGTGATTGGAGAAGGAAACAGCAAAGATGGTTTATACCATCTCCAAAAGACTAAGCCTTCTTATCCCTCTATCTCTACTCCTTTATGCATGACCAGCACTAATCTTTGTGATAGCACTACTTGGCATGCTAGACTAGGACATCCACAGTCTCATGCATTAGAACTTGATGTGATCATGGACGGGATCACTAAGGAGAACAAGGAGAGTCTAGATGAGCCACATGAAGCCACATTGCACCAGCAGCCTAGTGATGATGCTCTAGCCATTCCTGAAGGTCCCATGACTCAGTCCAGAGTCAAGAAGCTTAAAGAGAATGTTGTTGGATTACTCACTTCACATCCACAACAAGCAAGTATTGGACAAGGTCTGATCCGAGATGTCTTGATCACCATTCAAGCCATCTCTACATCAAGCTGAGTTAGTGTCTAGGCAAGACATGGGGTGCGTGCTCTTTTCCTTGCTTTTGTTTTTGTCCCACGAGGTTTTCCGGAGGAAGGTTTTTAACGAGGCCACAACTTGTCTTCACATCACTTAGGCCCTATCTCGGTCCAAGGCTAAAGAAGTTTACATTTTATTTCATTTTAAAGCTTATGTTAAACTTAAACTATAGTTTCCTTTTTACTTATTTCCGAAACCCTAGAGAGCATGTTCTCTGGTTTCTCCTTATTTAAACGGGTCTCTAAACCCTATTGTACTCAAGCATCCTTTAATCAACGAGTTATCTTTCTCTCTTGACGGCTCTCTCTCTAGAATAGTTATCGAGTCTCTTCTGGTGTGTAGTATCGAGGAACCTAAGGGTGTTTGCTTGGTGTGTCATATCCGAGTTATTCATCTAGGAGTATCAAGAGTCCTCTCATCCCTCTTGTGTCACCAATCGATCCACAACCTTGAAGAACTTGAGTCCCTGATTCGTTCTTGCAAGGATCTATCCATCCCCATCAACCAAAGAGCATCCTAGGGACGCATCAAGTGGTATCAGAGCAACTTTGGTTGGGAAGTACTCGTTTTCTCTCTTGTTCTTTTTTGTTTCATCCGTGTTTCATCTATATCATCTTGAATAAGCAGTAGAACTAATCTGTTTAGGGCTGCTCGAGTTTCATAAGATATTAGACAAGGTTTTTAAAATTTTCCTTTTTTCTTTGCGGAAGCCCTAAAGAGAGAAACCCTAGCCGCATAAATCTTTACCTCCTTAGATCACTTTGTTTCATCTGTTAATCTTGTTAATCACCTTGAACACGAGTAGAATAAGGTTGTTTAGGGTGCTAGACAAGCTTAGAAAAGTTTAGACAAGATTTGAAGAATTTCCTTTTTGCTAGAAATCGGCAACCCTAATCTCCTTTTTGCTTGTAGCCGATAATCCTTTTTACTTTTGTCTTGCAGAAGAAGCTTTAGTTTGTTTTATCCTTTTTCCTTTTTGCTTGTCTTGTTACCTAGAAACCTTTTACTGGTTATATTGTTTACCTTTGTACAGGAAGCATGGGATCCGAGTCTGAAGAAGAAGCTGCACTCGTCAGGAAGAACAAGCTTCTCATGGAGGCTATGTCGGCTCAACTTAATCAGAACATGGTAGCAACCATGACCGAGAGGATGAGGACCAACCTCAATGACATCCGGAGAGAGCTCAGAGAAGAAGTCAGAAGAGCTACTAGTCAAGTTCCAAACCGAGAGACTAGGAGAGAAGAGAGACCTCATGCAACTCGCCAAGAGCATGCTGGTTATGAGGAGACTGACAATGAGTATGAACACCTCAGTTCATCCTCAAGACAAAGCCAAAGAAGACATAGGCGTGTCCAAGAAAGAAGGATGAACCAGGGAGATGAGCTTGCTGGTTTGAAGATAAAGATACCCCCATTCCATGGCAAAGCTGATCCGGATGCCTACCTTGAGTGGGAGAAGAAGATTGAGTTAGTCTTTCAGTGTAAGCAGTACACAAACCACAAGAAGATTCAGATTGCTGCTACTGAATTCTATGAATATGCTCTAAGTTGGTGGGATCAGTACATAACAACTCGTAGAAGGAATGGAGAGGAACCAGTTGAGACTTGGACAGAGATGAAGTCTATCATGCGCAAGAGGTTTGTTCCAAGCCACTAACACAGAGACTTGCATCACCGGCTTAGGAAACTTACTCAAGGTTCAAGATCAGTGGAGGAGTACTACCAGGAGGAGTTTCTTATGCTAAGAGCTATCATATCAGAAGATAGAGAAGCAACCATGTCAAGGTTCCTGTGTGGTCTAAACCGAGAGATACAAGACAATGTTGAGATGCAACATTATGTGGAGCTTGAATAGATGCTACACAAAGCTATTCTTGTGGAGCCACAGCTCAAGAGGAAGGGACATTCACGCAACCACTATGGCTCTAACCGGTTACACAACACCAAGTAAGAATAGTCACCTTACCCTAAGGAGTCTAAACCGTTCCAGAAGGACAACAAGTCCTATCCTAGAGAAGAAACCAAACCAAGCAGTGTTCTTGACAAGGGCAAAGGCAAGGTTGAAGCTTTTAGTTCCAGAGCTCGTGATGTCAAGTGTTTCAAGTGCCAAGGAATAGGTCATTTTTGCCAATGAATGTACCAACAAGAGAGTCATGATCTTGCTGGAAGATGGAGAATATGCCTCAGAAGATGACAACACCGAGTCTGACCAAGAAGACACTGAACAAGAACATGAAGAAGGACCAGTCCAGGGGAAGAATTTAGTAGCAAGAAGGCTTCTAAGCTTGCAAAACAAGGCTGAGGAGCTAGAGCATCGTGAGAACCTATTCTACACCCGGTGCTTGGTCCAAGGAAAAGTGTGCAGCCTCATTGTTGATGGAGGTAGTTGTGTGAATGCTGCGAGTGAAACCATGGTCAAGAAGTTGGGATTGAAGGTTCAGAAGCATCCCAAACCTTACAGGTTACAATGGCTGAATGAAGAAGGCACCATGAAGGTTTCAAGTCAAGTCCTCATTCCCTTAGCCATAGGGAGATATGAAGATGAAGTCTTGTGTGATGTGTTGCCTACGGAAGCTGGTCACATACTTCTTGGAAGACCTTGGCAATCTGATCGCCGAGTTATCCATGATGGCTTCACCAACAAGCACTCCTTTGAGTTCAAAGGAAGCAAGACCACCCTGGTTCCCTTTGACACCTAAGGAAGTTCAACAAGATCAGATTCAGCTCCAAAAGAAGAAGGAGATTGATCTAAAACCGGCTGGAACTAAGCAGCCAAACTCCTATGCTAACATGGGTGATATCAAAAGAACTCTCTACTCTAAATAATCTGCTATCTTACTTATGTTTAAAGAAACTCTTTTGAACTTAGCAGATTCTACACCGGTGTATCCGAGTGAAATGGTTTCTCTTTTGCAGGAGTTGCAAGATGTATTTCCAGAAGACAATCCCATTGGTTTACCACCTTTGAGAGGGATTGAGCACCAGATAGAGGATCTACACTTCCAAACCGTCCAGCATACAGAACCAACCCGGTTGATGAAAGTTTTCAGAGAACAAGTGCTTGAGTGTTGATGAACGAGAGTGGAGATGTTGAGGATAAGATTTGATGAGGATGAACGAGAGACTGATGGAAGAGAGAGTGATTCGTGAGAGAGTATGAGAGATTGAGAGACTAATGAGAGAAAGAGATTGAGTGACTAAGTAACCACAGACTTGAGAGAATAGAGAGAGTAAACGAGACTAAGAGATTATGAAGGAGAGAACTTCTCTGCTTGATTATCTACCATCGACATACAAGCGTTTAAATAGACAAGTGAGCTAGTCTAGGGTTTACAAAATATCAGAGTAAGCATGTGGAGTCAAGGGAAGGTTTTGAAACGAATGGACCAGAGGCTTCACATGCTTGGAGACAGCCTGGCCGGTCAAGGGAGAACTTGGCTGAGAATCGCCTAACAAGCTTAATGCATCTGTCCAGTGAACAGTCCAAGTTCATAGTCCAAGCTCCCCTTCCTTTCCAGCCTGTAAAGGCATAAACCTTATCCTCAGCAAACAGCATCTCGCAGATCCTTCCCAAGATGCCATTCTGATCCCATCTTCTTCTCCAAACCATCCGAGACTCTTTCTTCACCATTGAAGCTTCTCTGTGACTTGGGATGCAAGGTAAGACCTAAGGTTGTACAGATTTAGGGTTTGGTCCGTACAACTTGACCCGGTTTTTGCACAAACCTAAAATGTCTTCAAATGGTCAAGAAATAAGTTTCCCGGGTTGGCCCGTCCGTACAGGCCGTACAGTCCGTACGGCCGTACTGTACGGACCACCCTATTTTTGCACCTCAACCATTTGCTCCCAAATTGCACCCAAGCCTTCTTCCTTCATAGTAAACCCCTCCTGAACCTTGTTCTAGCTCTGCATAAGCTTCTGGACCCTCCTTAGACCTTGATCAGTCTCTAAGTGGGTTTTGCCCAAGCTTTGCACATTAACCTTTAGTGAGATGGTTTATCACTTCAGGTTAACACTCCCTCAAGCTTGACTCTATAGATCCTGAGTCAAGCTTGGAACCCTGAAGTCCCTCCTCGTTAAAACCTTACCAAAGAAAACCCTCCTTAGGGATAAAACCTTGGCAAGGAAAGAGTAAGTTCTTTCAAGGCCTAGGGATTGGCCATTGAGCCTTTGTGCCTTAGAACCAGTGTGTTTGGACACAAAGGACTCTGGATCGTGGCCTAAACTCGTGCAGCCAACAACACAAGGCTTGCACACTCATAGAACTCGGCTTGACCTCTTCATAGACCCGGTTTGGGTCTCCCCCTCTCAACTGACTTCAAGGCCACCTTAGAGAAGCTAGGAAACGACCATGATCATCTTCTGTGAGGCTCAAGCACTGGTAATGGTACCTGATACATTATCCCAAAGGTGCATCAGTACTTATCAAGATTATCAACAAGAATAAGACACTTAGGCAAGGCTCAAAGTTTAAACAAAACCAAAGATTCTAGCAACTTAGACAATCTTCTAAATGGAGCAAGATCAATGATGGTTTCAACTAAGGCTCAAGCACTAGAACTTAATCCATTTAACCAAAACAATCAGAACCAATCCATTCAAGCATTTTAAGAACCATTTCGAGTTTAAGAAATGATGAATGACTTGCAATAGATTAAGTTCAAGTTACTTCCCTTTTTGTTTGGATGAGGAGTGACTGCTTTGTCACTTGAATCCCTCACACTTGGCCGGTTGGAACCTCTTCATGGCAACACCAACTTGATGAGAGGTGTGTGGAGCTTTCAGCTTCAGTTTTCAATCACCTCACCACAGAGGCCGCATTGAACTGAGCTTTCATAGGCACACAACCAAGGCTGCTCTGAACAGCCTCTTTGCATAGACACGCCACTGCCTAGACCCGGTTTGGTGATCCTTTGTTGAAGTCCTTGCACGGCTTGATACTAGACCATGGATCATGTACATTTAGACTCCCCCTCAAGCTTAACTCCGAGACTATGGGAGGAGCTAAGCTTGTGAGATCAGTGTATACAGTTCCATGGTCTTAAGGAACCATCAGTCTTTCCAAGACTTGATGTCCTAACCCTTGTGAGTTTTGGCTCTCTTCCTTATACCAGGAATAGATGGTGTTTGAATCACCTTAAGAGCCCTCATAAGGTAGTCTCTCATTGTATGATCACCCACTCTACACTTCTTGTAGACTTTGGGACTGACACGTCCATGTGGTATCATACAATGGCATCATCCTCTCATTGCATATTCAATCACACTACACTTCCTGTAGTTTGTGGACTGACTCGTCCAGTGATGATATGCAATGGCATAAGATCAGTATCTTGTCACCTTGGTTTGGTTTGTCACTGTATCTTGTGTACCTAACATCACCATAACTCAATGCAAGATTAGATCATCCCATTGGGACCAAACCAAGATCACACATCCGGTTTGATCTCCAATGCCTCAACAAGCTATGATCTTGAAACAAGCTAACCACAAGAACAAGATCAAGAACATTTCAATCTCTAAAGAGTAATGTATGCTTTCAACAATACACTGACACTTTAGGCTTTTAATTTCATGCAGCAATAGATGTATGCAACAACTTAAGCAAAACTATATGAATGCAATAGGTTCAATCCGAGTGCTATAAGAGACTATGCACACCAGTTCCAATCAAAACCAATGATGCAAGCAACCTAGACAGCTTCTAAATGATGCAAGCAAACACTGATGGATTAAACAAAGGCATTAGAACCAGTATGAAACCGAATTGAACTTAGACAGAATGAGAAATGCTTATGCAAAACAGATTATGAAAACCATGAAACAGGAGCTTAGACAACTTCTAAATGCTTCAAGACAACCATGATGGATAAGCTATGACAAAAGCGACCAGGAACAAACTACAATGCAATAACCAAGCCAGGAGAACCTGGGACACAAACACCACTCAATGCACAACTAAACAAAGACACAAGCTCTTATTAAGGGTTTAGGAGGTTTGCTTACAACCCAAGGAATCTGAGCTGATTCCTTGAACCTCCATGGACACGGCTCATCTGAACTTGGCAGGTTTGAGATGTGGGTTAAGCACCCAACACCTCTCCTTGGTGTGTCCATCCCTCTTGCAATGCTCGCACTTGAGACCCCTTCTGTCCTCCCTCTTGTAGGCCGCCTTGTTGGACTGAGGAACTGCTTCAGCTTGTGATGCAAGGAGAGGACTCTCCTTTGCTTCAAACAACCCGTGTGAACCTTCCTCCTTTTGGACTTGGGAACACACCTCTTCAAGCGTGGGAAGCTTCTCAGACCTTAGGATATGTTTGATAAGGTCATTGAAGGTAGGACTGAGGGTCAAGAGCAGACCAAACACCTTGTCTTGCTCACTTCTTTCATTCAACACCTCTGGGTCAAGAGATTGAGGTCTCAGCATCTCAAGTTCAGACCAAAGGGCTATGAACTTTCCTAGATGAACCGTGAACTCCTCATTCTCTTGGGACAGGTTGTTGATGGCTCTCTTGATTTCAAAGACTCGGCTGAGGTTAGAGATGTTACCATAGATCTTGTTTAAGGTTTCCCAAAGCTCTTTAGCACTCTCACAATATGAGTAGGCTTCAAGGATAGATCTTTCTAAGGAGCTTTGGAGAAAGGTCAAGAATGTGTAGTCATCTTGTTGCCACTTCTCTTCTGAGACAATAGGAGAACCAGTATAACCACTGGATGAACTCTCTTGAGAGGCGACAGCTTTGGAGGAGTTTGGAGCACCTGAGATGCAATGGCTCCATATCCCCTTTCCACCAAGGGATGTCTTCACCAGGCGTGACCAGAGTGTGAGAATCGTGAGAAAATGGTGAGAATGATTTTGGTGAAAAAAATCAACTTCTGGTTTAGTTCGGACCAGAAAGACTGAGAATCAAAGAGAGAGTGTTTTTGAGAGTTTAAGTGAGAATGATGGGATTATGGAGAGTGTTTGTGATCTTCTGGTTTAGTATGAACCAGAGACCATGAAGGATGGACGAAATTATGAGTGAGAGCATTTGAGAGTTTGTAAGAATAATAGATTAAGAGAATAAAGTAACCAGAGATTTGTTGAAGGAAAGAGTTAACTTATCACTTCAAGGAGTATGAGAGATTATGGAAAGTTTCTGAGTATGAGAGAGTATGAGAATTAGAGAGAATATGAGAGTGTATGAACCAGAGAGAATAATGAAGGAGGAGGCTCAATTCTCCTTAGTAAATTTCGTGATACATGGGGGCTATATATAGCCAAAGCATACAAAAAACTACAAGCACAATAAACTACTAATAAAACATGAAAACTTAAATAAATAATTTTGTAGAGAAAGAGAGATCAGAGCAGGTTCAGAACTGGCTGGGGCAGACTGGTAAGGAGCAGGCTGTGGCATGGACAGTCTGGCACGTCCAGAGGAAGAGAAAGTGACTGAAGGAAGAGGCACATTCAGCTTGGTGTGATAGTGACAGGTCCAGCTGCTTCTCCAAAGCACCCATGTGACTTCTACTTGTCCAAATCAAACCAGAACTGAGTAATTCCATTCAAACTTGATTTCCTTTACTTCTGGAGGCTCCAAACGTCCATATTAAGTCTCTCCAACTCATTTCTTGCCTTGCAAGGTAAGTTAGGGCAAGAAGACTTGCTTGTGGAGCAAGACTGTACGGACAGCTTCAAATCTGCTTGTTCCAGATGCTTGATTTGCTTGCTCCTGATTTGCTTGGTCTCTTCATCAACTCCAGATTTGTTTGTTCATTCCAATACTCCCCCTCAAGCTTGACCATAGGAGTCATTGGGCAAGCTTGGAACTGAGATTACTTGCCTCATTAAAAACCTAATTATAGGGAAAAAGAGTACAAGCAATCCAGTCTTCTTTTGGGCATCTTTATTGGAAAGTAAAGCACGCCCTTTCCTTGCTTCACACTTCAAATGGTTCCTCTTGAACCTTCTTCTTATTTCACAGCTTGTCTCCCCCTTGCTTCTGGATTCTTGCCTTCTTCTTAGGTTGAGATCAAGCCAACATGTATTTGGGATGATAATGAGGAGTGTCTTCCCTCTTGGCTTGCACTTGAATCCCTCATTTCATCCATATTAATAATGGCCTTGCAAAGTCACTTGTAGAACAGACTTTGGAGGGGGACTTTGCAAAGATTCAGCTGCCATCATTTGAATGAACTGCCTTCTCTTTGCTCAGCCAAGTATAACCTGGTCAACTCCACTTTTTCCTTTGCTTCAGCTTCAACAATGGGTCATTGGATTCTCATTAACACCCCTCCTCAAGCTTGACCAGAGAATGAGAGTATATGGCCAAGCTTGAAGTTGAGAGCCAATGACAGCCAACACCTTGAGACCACAGCCCTCTTGGCTTGAATTGTGGCCTTTCTCTCTTGAGGAACCTCCTGTTCACCCTCTTGGCTTCAGGTAAGACCTCTTGAGCAATCTCTCCACAGTACCAATCTTCCTCTCTACCATCTTGGGAGTTAATGAACACAATCAGTGTCCAAAGTGTTGTTGGGTAGTGGGCAATCTCTCCATGGTCAGGAATCTACTTCTGTAGGCTCTGAACACATGGGCTTCTTGCTATTTATCTTAAGGAGGCACAGCTTATCAAGAACCTGAGCTGGTTTCTTGAACCTCCAGCCCATGGGGGCTTAGTGAAACTGAAATGGTTTGAGGTGTAGATTGTATATCCAACACGTCTTCTTACTGATTCCTTCCTTCAGGTCAGGTACACACTTCAAACACCTCATGTCCTCTTGCTGGTCGTGGGTTTTGGGGATCAAATAAAGAGCTTCAGCTTTGTTTCCTAGAGAATAGTTTGAACAGCCAAGCTTTGAAGCTTCTTCAGTGACCTTGCTCCAAAAATTATTTTCCCCATGGGTTTTCTTCAGAATTTTGGACAAGAGGAGGTGTTTTGGTATCTTCTTTGGACCCTTGGAAGTCTCTGGGGTCGCCACTTCATTTGTTTTCTCCATCTTGGAGAGTTTTGGACCAGTGGACAAAAGAATGTTCCTACTGGTTTTGCAGGAGATTGGATTTGAAACTGGCCTTTGATGAAGCTTGCTGAACTGAGTTGAAGCTTTCTTGAGTTCCAGAGAATGAGATACTCCTCTATCTTGAGTTCTGGTGAGGTTCTTCCCTCCTGGAAGACCTTTGGACCAGAGGATAAAAGGATGTAACCAAGCAGATTTTAAAGAGAAACTTGAACAGAGATTCATTTGCGGAAGTAAGAAAGGTTTTCAGGAGCTTGTAGCTCTGATACCATGTGAGAATAGTGAGAAAATGGTGAGAATGATTTTGGTGAAAAAAATCAACTTCTGGTTTAGTTCGGACCAGAAAGACTGAGAATCAAAGAGAGAGTGTTTTTGAGAGTTTAAGTGAGAATGATGGGATTATGGAGAGTGTTTGTGATCTTCTGGTTTAGTATGAACCAGAGACCATGAAGGATGGACGAAATCATGAGTGAGAGCATTTGAGAGTTTGTAAGAATAATAGATTAAGAGAATAAAGTAACCAGAGATTTGTTGAAGGAAAGAGTTAACTTATCACTTCAAGGAGTATGAGAGATTATGGAAAGTTTCTGAGTATGAGAGAGTATGAGAATTAGAGAGAATATGAGAGTGTATGAACCAGAGAGAATAATGAAGGAGGAGGCTCAATTCTCCTTAGTAAATTTCGTGATACATGGGGGCTATATATAGCCAAAGCATACAAAAAACTTCAAGCACAATAAACTACTAATAAAACATGAAAACTTAAATAAATAATTTTGTAGAGAAAGAGAGATCAGAGCAGGTTCAGAACAGGCTGGGGCAGACTGGTAAGGAGCAGGCTGTGGCATGGACAGTCTGGCACGTCCAGAGGAAGAGAAAGTGACTGAAGGAAGAGGCACATTCAGCTTGGTGTGATAGTGACAGGTCCAGCTGCTTCTCCAAAGCACCCATGTGACTTCTACTTGTCCAAATCAAACCAGAACTGAGTAATTCCATTCAAACTTGATTTCCTTTACTTCTGGAGGCTCCCAACGTCCATATTAAGTCTCTCCAACTCATTTCTTGCCTTGCAAGGTAAGTTAGGGCAAGAAGACTTGCTTGTGGAGCAAGACTGTACGGACAGCTTCAAATCTGCTTGTTCCAGATGCTTGATTTGCTTGCTCCTGATTTGCTTGGTCTCTTCACCAACTCCAGATTTGTTTGTTCATTCCAACACAGAGAAGGTAGTTGGGACCTTTGAGGATGACTGGAACGACAATGGCTTTGAAAGACTCCATCTTGAGGTCGGATATGAGCTAGACTGTCTTCTTTGTCTTCAAAGGTGTGGACTTTAGATCCGGATGAACTGGATCTGAAAGGAGTGATATTTAGAGCTTGTGACTGATGCGAAAGCTTCACCAGGAGACTGAGCAACCTGGCTCTGATACCATGAAAGTTTTCAGAGAACAAGTGCTTGAGTGATGATGAACGAGAGTGGAGATGTTGAGGATAAGATTTGATGAGGATGAACGAGAGACTGATGGAAGAGAGAGTGATTCGTGAGAGAGTATGAGAGATTGAGAGACTAATGAGAGAAAGAGATTGAGTGACTAAGTAACCACAGACTTGAGAGAATAGAGAGAGTAAACGAGACTAAGAGATTATGAAGGAGAGAACTTCTCTGCTTGATTATCTACCATCGACATACAAGCGTTTAAATAGACAAGTGAGCTAGTCTAGGGTTTACAAAATATCAGAGTAAGCATGTGGAGTCAAGGGAAGGTTTTGAAACGAATGGACCAGAGGCTTCACATGCTTGGAGACAGCCTGGCCGGTCAAGGGAGAACTTGGCTGAGAATCGCCTAACAAGCTTAATGCATCTGTCCAGTGAACAGTCCAAGTTCATAGTCCAAGCTCCCCTTCCTTTCCAGCCTGTAAAGGCATAAACCTTATCCTCAGCAAACAGCATCTCGCAGATCCTTCCCAAGATGCCATTCTGATCCCATCTTCTTCTCCAAACCATCCGAGACTCTTTCTTCACCATTGAAGCTTCTCTGTGACTTGGGATGCAAGGTAAGACCTAGGGTTGTACTGATACAGCCTCGGAAGCAAGGATGGTGAGATGGGCGATGGATTGGTGATTGCCGATAAACCGGTAGAGATGGAGATGGATGATGGATGAGCTACTGTCCCTTCACGTCCAAGATAACCTGAAACAAAGGAATAACAGTGAGTTTATTAATGATAAAAATAAGAACAGAAACTAAAAGAAATACGGATGGGATGATGGATGGATAAAAGATAGAAGATGATGGATGAAGGTTGATGGCGGATGATGCTGGATAGTTGATTGACTCTCTCAATCCGTGGGTTTTGAATGACTCTCTCAATCAGTGATCTCCTGGACTCTTGAATCTCACAAAGAACCTAAGAAAACCACGAGCTCTATAGACTCCTAATGCTTCTCACAACTTAGAATCTAAAGAACAGTTTTTATACAAAGAAAACTCTTTGATAAAAAAAGACAAACTGAATATAATTTCTCAAGGATTGAAAGGTGAGTCTAAAATGTACAAATAGGTCTGCTTATATAGTGCACGACCATACACAAAGACCAAATGGTCATATGAAAAAGAAAGGAAACAAAATAAACAAAAGGAAACCGATAAACTAGCCGTTGGAGGATTTCTTGGTTCCAATGGCTTTCTTCAAGGGATTTGATTCTGACTTTGTATCTGGACGGTTTGAGGGTGTAGTTAAGGTTCCTGGGAACATCTTTAGTGTTGGATGCTTGGTCGAAATATATGTAGTCTTGGCTTGGAAAGAGATTTTGGGCATTGATGGCAAATAATTCAAAGAATCGCTCCAAAAATGGCAAGTGAAGGCTTGGTTGATCCCGTGGGTTATGGTGAGTGCTGGTGCATATTTGGACTTCTAGACAAGCAAGTAATATCTCCAAAACGTCGCAGCTTTGATGGCTTGGTCGTTGGTGACTTATTCCCCAAGGTGTGAATGCATCCGGTTTTGGAAAGTTCCCAAACAATAAGATCCTCCTGATCATGTGGGCTCTGGTGCATGGTAAGAACTCTTCTACTACTCCTGGATCGTTGGATATACTTACCAGATGATTATAAACCTCTCCTGGTCGCCATTGTTTGGTTTGGTTAAGATTGAACCGGTGAGACTCCAAATTAGGCGATTGCAGAACTGGTTTAACCGGTTTAGGGAAATGGGTCATAACTTCATAATTACGTGGACATTTCTCCTCATTCTGGGCTTGTTGGAAAGCTAAGAAACCCATATTAAATTCTCTGATTGGTTTTGGTTCAGACCGCTTCTCAATTGGGCTTGAATATTCTTCTAAAGTCATGTACTCGCAGATAGACGGGCTGGGGAACCTCCGGTTTGTAAAATTAATATCTTCTTGGTCCGGATATCTTTGCAGATAATTCCAATAGGTATTGACTCCTTGTTGAGTGTAGTATGCATGAAAATTGGTTTCATGGAAAAATATCTCCTGGTTGGTGAGATACGCCGTTTTTAATGAACACATATCCTTGCTGGTCCTTTGGCTGGCTGATTGGTGCAACTGGTTGGTCTCTGGTTCAGCTACTGATAGGATGGCCTCATCATGTACGGATTTAGGGTTTGGTCCGTACAACTTGACCCGGTTTTTGCACAAACCTAAAATGTCTTCAAATGGTCGAGAAATAAGTTTCCCGGGTTGGCCCGTCCGTACAGGCCGTACAGTCCGTACGGCCGTACTGTACGGACCACCCTATTTTTGCACCTCAACCATTTGCTCCCAAATTGCACCCAAGCCTTCTTCCTTCATAGTAAACCCCTCCTGAACCTTGTTCTAGCTCTGCATAAGCTTCTGGACCCTCCTTAGACCTTGATCAGTCTCTAAGTGGGTTTTGCCCAAGCTTTTCACATTAACCTTTAGTGAGATGGTTTATCACTTCAGGTTAACAGTTGAGACCAAGGAGTTGCAAAGACAAGTAGAGGAACTCATGGAGAAGGGCTATATCCGAGAGATTTTGAGCCCATGTGCTGTACCAGTGCTCCTAGTGCCTAAGAAGGATGGTACATGGCGAATGTGTGTTGATTGTAGATCAATCAACAACATCACAGTGAAGTATCGCCACCATATCCCTAGACTTGATGATATGCTTGATGAATTACATGGTTCTTGCATCTTTTCTAAGATTGATTTAAAAAGTGGTTATCATCAGATTAGGATGAAAGAAGGAGATGAATGGAAAACTGCATTCAAAACTAAACATGGATTATATGAGTGGTTAGTCATGCCATTTGGATTAACCAATGCACCTAGTACATTCATGAGATTAATGAATCATGTTCTTAGATCATTCATAGGCATTTCTGTTGTAGTATACTTTGATGACATCTTAGTATATAGCAAGAACTTAGAAGAACATCTAGAACATCTTAGGGCTGTCCTGAATGTTTTAAGGAATGAAAATCTTTATGCCAACTTGAAGAAGTGCACCTTTTGCACGAATAACTTGGTTTTCCTAGGCTTTGTTGTGAGTGCAGATGGCGTTAAGGTCGATGAGGAGAAGTTCAAAGCCATCAAAGACTGGCCGAGTCCAACCAAAGTAGGAGAATGAGGAGTTTCCATGGGCTTGCTGGGTTCTATAGGCGATTTGTGAGAGACTTCAGCACCATTGCAGCTCCCTTGACTGAAGTGATAAAGAAGAATGTCGGATTTAAATGGGGAGAAGCACAAGAGAAGGCTTTCCAGAGCCTAAAAGAGAAGCTTACTCGATCACCTCTTCTTATGCTTCCTTATTTTACTAAAACGTTTGAAATAGAATGTGATGCCTCAGGAATTCGAATTGGTGCTGTATTGATGCAGGATAGGAAACCTATAGCCTACTTCAGTGAGAAGCTTGGAGGAGCCACTCTCAACTATGAAACCTATGACAAAGAGCTCTATGCCTTGGTGAGGGCATTACAAACATGGCAACATTACTTGTCGCCCAAGGAGTTTTTCATACACACTGATCATGAGTCCCTAAAGTATCTAAAAGGGCAGAGTAAGCTTAGCAAGCGACACGTAAGGTGGGTTGAGTTCATTGAGACCTTCCCATACGTGATCAAGTATAAACAAGGTAAGGAGAACATAGTTGCTGATGCACTATCTCGGAGGTATGTTCTCTTGACCACTTTAGATGCTAAGTTACTTGGGTTTGAGCAGATAAAGGATATGTATGTGACTGACCATGATTTCAAGGAAGCTTATGCTTCTTGTGAGAAGCTGGCTGCAGGGCATTACTTTAGACAAGAAGGCTTCTTGTTTTATGACAATAAATTATGTGTGCCTAACTACTCTTTGAGAGATCTTTTTGTCAGGGAATCCCATGGGGGCAGTCTAATGGGACACTTTGGGATTGCCAAGACCTTAAAAGTTTTGCAGGATCACTTCTATTGACCGCACATGAAGAGAGATGTGGAGAGAATCTGTGGGAGGTGTGCTACTTGCAAGCATGCCAAGTCCCAAGTCCAATCCCAGGGTTTGTATACTCTTGAACCCATTCCACACCATCCCTGGAATGACATTTCTATGGACTTTATTGTTGGATTACCTAGGACTAGAACATGAAAGGATTCAATCTTTGTGGTTGTTGATAGGTTCTCTAAGATGGCACATTTCATAGCATGTCATAAGACTGATGATGCATTGCATGTTGCTAACCTGTTCTTTAAAGAAGTTGTTCGTTTACATGGCATGCCTAGGATTATAGTTTCTGATAGGGAAACTAAGTTTCTTAGTTACTTCTGGAAGACACTTTGGTCTAAGCTAGGCACTAAACTGTTGTTTTCTTCTACATGTCATCCGCAAACTGATGGACAAACTGAAGTAGTCAATAGAACCTTAGGAACACTCCTGCGTGCATTCATTAGAAAGAACTTAAGAACTTGGGAAGAATACTTACCACACTGTGAATTTGCATACAATCATGCTATGCATTCTGCTTCTAAGTATTCACCTTTTGAGATTGTTTATGGGTTCAATCCCACCTCTCCTTTGGATCTAATGCCTTTACCTGAGTGTGAAAGGATCAGTCTAGAAGACAAGAAGAAAGCAGAGATGGTCCAACTGATCCATGAGAAGGCTAGACAAAACATTGAGCAGAAAACCAAGCTTTATGAGAAGCAAGCCAACAAGGGGAGACGTGTGAGAACCTTTGAAGTAGGTGACCAAGTTTGGTTGCACCTGAGGAAGGATAGGTTCCCCAACGAGAGGAAGTCCAAGCTGATGCCAAGGGTTGATGGACCCTTCGAGATCATCCACAAGATCAATGACAATGCCTACAAACTTGATCTCCAAGGTAAGTATGATGTATCAAATAGCTTCAATGTCACTGACTTGGCTCCTTTTGCTGTAGATGAACCTGATTTGAGGACAAATCCTTTTCAAGAGGGAGGGGATGATGTGACATGGACAGGATCACTAAGGACAACAAGGAGATTCTAGATGAGCCACATGAAGCCACATGAAGCCAGCAGCCTGGTGATGATGCTCTAGCCATTCCTGAAGGTCCCATGACTCGTTCCAGAGTCAAGAAGCTTAAAGAGAATGTTGTTGGATTACTCACTTCACATCCACAACAAGCAAGTCTTGGACAAGGTCTGATCCGAGATGTCTTGATCACCATTCAAGCCATGTCTACATCACGCTGAGTTAGTGTCTAGGCAAGACATGGGGTGCGTGCTCTTTTCCTTGCTTATGGTTTTGTCCCACGAGGTTTTCCGGAGGAAGGTTTTTAACGAGGTCACAACTTGTCTTCACATCACTTAGGCCCTATCTCGGTCCAAGGCTAAAGAAGTTTACATTTTATTTCATTTTAAAGCTTATGTTAAACTTAAACTATAGTTTTCTTTTTACTTATTTCCGAAACCCTAGAGAGCATGTTCTCTGGTTTCTCCTTATTTAAACGGGTCTCTAAACCCTATTGTACTCAAGCATCTTTTAATCAACGAGTTATCTTTCTCTCTTGACGGCTCTCTCTCTAGAATAGTTGTCGAGTCTCTTCTGGTGTGTAGTATCCAGGAACCTAAGGGTGTTTGCTTGGTGTGTCATATCCGAGTTATTCATCTAGGAGTATCAAGAGTGTTGAAATAAGTGAGTACATGAAGACATTAATACCAAGAAGAGATCAAGAGAAGAGAGGAAGAAGACTTGAAGAAGACTCAGGCAGTTTGAAATTCAAAACTAGATCTGCTGGAAAACAGCTGTCATGCACTTATGTTTCTCTCTCTCTCTCTCTCTCTTCTATCTGTCTTTAAAACTCTTGTAAAGCCACGAAAATGATAATAAGAAGCTGAGTATTCTCTCCATTCTCTCTATTCTCTTTATTCTCCCTATTCTCTGTTTTTTCTCTAAAGATTTCATGGTATCAGAGCCTGGTTACTGATAATCTGGGTGTGTGTTCTTCATTTAACAGTAAAGGTTGAAACTTTCTAGAGATTCAAGGAAAGTTTGAAGTTTGAAGCTTTCTTTCACTAGATCTAAAGTCTTTTCTGGTTGATTCATCTCAAAGTCTCAACCTTTCCTGGATTTGAAACTCGAGTGTTCTTCAGCTTCATAAAGACTCAAGCTTTTCCAGATCTGTTTTTTTTTCTTTTTCGAAAAATCTGGGTTCTTTCTTGAGTGTTCTTGGTGTTCTTGAGTGGTTTTGGCGTTCTGGGTTTGGTCAAGTCTTTCTGATGAAGACAACCAGTCTCAACAGTGAAAGAAAGCAAAGATCTAGTTTTTCAGTGAAGACTGAAGAGGAAAATGGTGGAATCTGGTCCAGATGGGCAAAGGCAGCTTTGGGAAGCTGTATGCTGTGGAGAAGTCATGTAAAGGAGAAACCTTTAAGAGAAATGGCTACATAAGAAGGTCAGGCGTGGAGTCTGAAGTATGAAGAAAGAGCTGTTCAAGAAATCAGTACAAGGGGTGAGATTGTAACAGCTTATGGGAGTAGATCCAATCTGAGAAAAAGAAAGGAAGAACTCCAGAAGATTGTTCAGCATACACATGAGATGTGTAAGAAGAACAAGAAACAAACTTTGATTTGGAATGGTGCAAGATGCAAGAAGGGAAGGCTGAGGAGACTTTCCATGACTTGGATCAGAAGGAAAAATACTCAAAGGAAGAGTAGAAAGGCTGGTCAGTTAAAAGGAGATATGGAGGTCAAAATGGCCAAGAAAGCTGTGCAACAGATGATTAGAGGAGAGTGCTCTTACTCTGCCTACATGGGTAGCTCAGTGGAGAAGAAAGTGGATATGAGACATCAGGAGACAACAGGAGCTGATGGTTTCGTTACCAGGAAGGAATGGGAAGGATACATAAAGGAAATCCAAGCCTTGGTCACTGCCAAGAAGCGCAGCAGACAGTACAATGCTAATGAAGAGATCACTAAGCCTATCATCATTGACTCTGGAGCAACGCATCACATGATCAGTGATAGGAGCTTGATGAGTGACATTAAAGCCACTACAGGAAGTGTTAAGATAGCCAATGGTGATCAGATTCCAATAGAGGGGATAGGAAACTTGAAACTGTTTGAGAAGGATTCAGCTGCTTTCTACCTGCCTAGGTTTACATCCAATTTGATATCTGTGAAGAGGGCAACAGTGGACCTTAATTGTCAAGTTGTCTTCAGGCCAAATGAGGTGGAGTTTCAAGACCTGGAGTCTGGACAAGTTATTGGTAGAGGAGATGTAAAAAATGAGCTCTACCACCTTCACACAACTAAGCTCTCTAAACCCTTTAACTCTGTTTGTTTAAGTAGTGCTACTGATAGGATTGAAAGCATTACTTGGCATGCTAGGTTGGGTCATCCTCATACTCGAGCAATAGAACTGATTCTTCCTGCTTTATCATTCAATCATTTAGAGTGTGAGGCTTGCATATTAGGGAAGCACTGTAGGACTGTTTTCCCAGCATCTGAAACTATATATGGGAACTGCTTTGATCTAGTTCACTCTGACGTGTGGACATCCCCATGTGTGTCTAGGGACAATCAGAAGTATTTTGTGACATTCATTGATGAAAAGTCTAAATACACTTGGATCACTTTGCTTCCATCTAAGGATAGAGTTCTGGATGCCTTTATAAACTTCCAAGAATATGTTACTAACCATTACAATGCTACTGTGAAGGTACTAAGGTCTGATAATGGAGGTGAATACACCAGTCATGCCTTCAAGAATCACATGGATAATCATGGAATAGTGCATCAGACCAGCTGTCCCTACACGCCACAGCAGAATGGGGTTGCTGAAAGGAAGAATAGACACTTGATGGAGGTTGCTAGATCCATGATGTACCACACCAATGTCCCTAGGCGTTTCTGGAGTGATGCTGTTCAGACTGCTTGCTATCTCATCAATAAGATCCCAACCAAGGTACTGAAGAATCTGTCTCCATATGAAGTGTTGAACAAGACCAAGCCTTACAAAGATCATCTGAGAGTCTTTGGGAGTCTATGCTATGTCTTGGTTCCTGGAGAACAGAGAAACAAGCTGGATGCAAAGAGCACTAGAGCTATGTTCATTGGGTACTCAGTAACCCAAAAAGGATATAAGTGCTATGATCCAGTAACAAGGAGAGTATTGGTATCCAGGGATGTGAAGTTCATGGAAACAAAGGGGTATTATGAGGAGAAGAACTGGAAGGACCTAGAGGATATGTCTAATGAACTAGAGAATAAGGCAGTGAATCTGAGGAACCTATTGGAGAAGCTTGGGATAGACATGTCCTAGAATCAGGAGATAAGAAGGAACACTCCTTCTGATCAGGTTAGAGAAGCTGAAAGAATAATCCCTCTTGATCATGAGAGGGGGAGTGAATCTGAATCAAGTGTGCAAGAGCAGCACCAAGAGGATTCAGCACATCATGATCAAGATGTGGCTCAGTCAAGTGAAGATGAGCAGGAAGAATATCATGACCCAGAGGAGGTTAATGATACAGAAGCAGAGGATCAGACTCAAGTTCAGCCATTGCAGAGGAGTGAAAGGTTGAAGAATAGGATGCCAGAAACAGAAACTCAAGAAGAAACTCAAGAAGAGGTTCAGCCTCTGCGAAGAAGCACTAGGGAGAGAAAGGATCCTTCCAACTGGGTAAACACGAGAGTGTACTACAATGCCCAGGCTGTGAAGCATCCTTCTCAAGCTGTGTGTTCCTTTGCAGAGTATCCAGAAGAACACATGGTGTTTATGTGTAATCTGGATGAAAGTGACATTCCAAGATCCTATGAGGAAGCTATGAAGGACAAGGAATGGAGAGAGTCAGTGGGCAGTGAAACTCAAGAAGAAACTCAAGAAGAGGTTCAGCCTCTGCGAAGAAGCACTAGGGAGAGAAAGGATCCTTCCAACTGCGTAAACACGAGAGTGTACTACAATGCCCAGGCTGTGAAGCATCCTTCTCAAGCTGTGTGTTCCTTTGCAGAGTATCCAGAAGAACACATGGTGTTTATGTGTAATCTGGATGAAAGTGACATTCCAAGATCCTATGAGGAAGCTATGAAGGACAAGGAATGGAGAGAGTCAGTGGTCAGTGAAAGGGATGCAATGATCAAGAATGACACTTGGTATGAGAGTGAACTACCGGAAGGGAAGAAGGCTGTGACTAGTAGATGGATCTTCACAATCAAGTATCTGGCAAATGGAAAGGTTGATAGGAAGAAGACCAGATTGGTAGCAAGAGGGTTTACACAAACCTATGGAGAAGATTACATTGACACATTTGCTCCTGTTGCCAAGCTACATACAGTTCGAATCATCCTATCAGTTGCAACCAATTTGGAGTGGGATTTGTGGCAGATGGATGTGAAGAATGCTTTCTTGCAAGGAGAGCTTGAGGATGAAGTATATATGCATCCTCCTCCTGGTTTTGAGTATCTAGTAAAGCGAGGAAATGTTTTGAGATTGAAGAAGGCTATATAGGGGCTGAAACAATCACCAAGGGCATGGTATAGGAAGCTAAGCACTACTCTGAATGGAAGAGGCTTCAGGAAGTCTGAATTAGACCATACTCTCTTCACCTTAACAGGACCTTCAGGGATCATTGTTATTCTGGTGTACGTGGATGATCTGATTATCACAGGGAATGATAAGGCAGGGATTCAAGCCACTAAAGACTTTCTCAAGTCTGTGTTTGATATCAAGGACTTGGGGGAGATGAAGTACTTCTTGGGTATTGAGATATGCAGATCTAAGGAGGGTCTGTTCATGAATCAGAGGAAGTATACTCTAGATATGGTAAAGGGAGCTGGCGTGCTTGGAGGAAAGACAGCCAAGACACCTCTTGAAGAGGGGTACAAGGTTTTACTTGAGGGGGAGATTGAAGAAAAACAACTGTTTGAGGATGCTAAACTTTACAGGAAGATGGTTGGAAAACTGATATACTTGACTATCACAAGACCAGATATATGCTTTGCAGTGAATCAAGTAAGTCAGCATATGGAGGCTCCAAAGGTCCATCACTGGAAAATGGTTGATAGGATACTGAGGTACTTGAGTGGAACTCCTGGACAAGGAGTTTGGATGGGATGTAATGGCAGTACAGAAGTAGTTGGGTATTGTGATGCTGATTGGGCAGGAGATAGAGTGGATAGGAAATCAACTACTGGGTATTGTACATTCGTTGGAGGAAACCTGGTTACTTGGAAGAGTAAGAAGCAAAAGGTTATCTCCTGCTCAAGTGCTGAGGCGGAGTATAGAGCTATGTTGAAGCTGACAAATGAGCTGGTATGGATCAAAGGTATTCTCAAGCATCTGGAGATTGAACACACCTCTCCTATGACAATACATTGTGATAATCAAGCAGCAATTCATATTGCATCTAACTCAGTCTTCCATGAGAGAACTAAGCACATAGAAGTTGATTGTCATAAGGTGAGGCAGATGATTGTCTCAGGAGTGACATTGCCATGCTATACAAGGAGCGAGGATCAACTTGCGGATGTGTTCACCAAGGCTGCGAGATTAAAGACAATGGAGTCCATCCTTTCAAGGTTGGGACTCATTGATCTTACTCCAAACAACTGATCCCCTCGTCATGAGGTCTTTACTCTTTTCCTTATCAAGGTTTTATCCCTAAAGAAGGTTTTCTTTGGTAAGGTTTTTAATGAGGAAGATCTCATGGCATTCCAAGCTTGACTTGTTCCACATGGTCAAGCTTGAGGGGGAGTGTTGAAATAAGTGAGTACATGAAGACATTAATACCAAGAAGAGATCAAGAGAAGAGAGGAAGAAGACTTGAAGAAGACTCAGGCAGTTTGAAATTCAAAACTAGATCTGCTGGAAAACAGCTGTCATGCACTTATGTTTCTCTCTCTCTATCTCTCTTATATCTGTCTTTAAAACTCTTGTAAAGCCACGAAAATGATAATAAGAAGCTGAGTATTCTCTCCATTCTCTCTATTCTCTTTATTCTCCCTATTCTCTGTTTTTTTCTCTAAAGATTTCAAAGAGTCCTCTCATCCCTCTTGTGTCACCAATCGATCCACAACCTTGAAGAACTTGAGTCCCTGATTCGTTCTTGCAAGGATCTATCCATCCCCATCAACCAAAGAGCATCCTAGGGACGCATCAGAACTTATATTGCCTGACATGTCATTTAGCCACTTGGAATGTGAAGCATGCATCTTAGGAAAGCATTGCAAATCTGTATTTCCAACATCAGTTACTATCTATGAAAAATGTTTTGACTTAGTTCACTCTGATGTTTGGACCTCTCCATGTGTGTCTAGGGATAACCATAAGTATTTTGTCACCTTTATAGATGAAAAATCAAAATACACTTGGATTACCTTGCTGCCTTCCAAGGATCGTGTGTTAGATGCATTTATGAACTTTCAATCCTATGTCACTAACCACTTTAAAGCTAATGTGAAGGTACTGAGGTCAGACAATGGAGGAGAGTATACAAGCCATGCATTCAAGAGTCATCTAGCAAAACATGGCATAGTCCCCCAGACAAGCTGTCCTTATACTTCTCAGCAAAATGGAGTGGTTGAAAGAAAGAATAGGCATCTCATGGAGGTGGCTAGATCAATGATGTTTCATGCCAATGTTCCTAAAAGGTTTTGGAGTGATGCTGTGGTGACAACATGCTATCTCATCAACCGGATTCCTACCAAGGTGTTGAAGAATGTCTCTCCTTATGATGTTTTGAACCAAACCAGATCATCCATTCATCACCTCAGAGTGTTTGGATGCGTTTGTTTTGTGTTGATACCAGGAGAACAAAGGAATAAACGAGAAGCAAAAGAGCATGAAGTGTATGTTCATTGGATACTCCACTACGCAGAAAGGATACAAGTGCTACAATCCTGAAACAAGAAGAGTTCTTGTGTCCATAGATGTGAAGTTTATGGAAGTAAAAGGTTTATATGATGAGAAGAATTGGGATGAGCTCAAAGATCTATCTCAAGCATCTGACAAGGCCAATAACCTGAGAATAATCATGGAAAGTCTGGGAATTAATTTATCAAAGGAGAAGGAAACTACCAGAGAAGCTACTCCACCTCAAGAAGAAGAGGCTGAAGAAGTCACTCATCCTGATCCTTAAGGGGGCAATGAACAAGAACCATTAGTTCATGATCAGGATGGTGTTGAAGAACAAGAAACTGAAACTGCTCAGGTTCAAGAGGAAGAAGAGCAGGAACTGGAAGAGGACGACCAGGTCCAGCCCCTAAGGAGGAGTACTAGGATCAAGAAGCCTGCATCAAACTGGATCAACACAAGAGTTTACTTCAATGCTGAAGCAGTGGCTCATCCAATAAGTGCAGTATGCTCTCTTGCCCAGTATCCAGAGCAACATCAAGTCTTCATGGGGGAATTGGACCAGGAATACATTCCAAAATCATATGAAGAAACAATGGAGGATGAAGAGTGGAAAGTCTCAGTTGAAGATGAGATCAATGCTATGATCAAGAATGATACCTGGTTTGAGACTGAGCTTCCCAAAGGCAAGAAAGCTGTGACAAGCCGCTTGCTCTACACCATCAAGTATCTAGCCAATGGAAAACCAGAAAGAAAAAAGACAAGGCTGGTTGCAAGGGGTTTTACTCAGGTCTATGGGGAGGATTACCTTGATACATTTTCTCCAGTTGCCAGGCTCCACACCATAAGGATTATCCTCTCACTTGCTATCAACTTGGAATGGGATCTATGGCAAATGGATGTGAAGAATGCCTTCCTACAAGGAGAGCTAGAAGATGAAGTGTACATGCGACCACCTCCTGGCCTAGAGAACATGGTCAAACCTGGAAATGTATTGAGGCTAAAGAAGACAATCTATGGCTTGAAACAATCACCAAGGGCCTGGTACCACAAGTTGAGCACAACACTCAATGGAAGAGGCTTTGTAAAATCAGAGGCTGACTATACTCTCTTCACTCTAACCAGCCATCAAGGGATTGTGGTCATTCTTTTCTATGTAGATGACATTATCATCACTGGGAGTGACAAGGAAGGTATACTCGTAACCAAAACTTTTCTTAAAACAACATTTGATATAAAGGATTTGGGAGAGTTGAAGTACTTCCTAGGGATTGAAATATGCCTCTCTAAAGAGGGGCTTTTCTTATCCAAAAGGAAGTACACATTTGATCTTTTAAATGAGGCAGGAAACCTCGGAGGAAGATAGGCCAAAACCCCACTGGAAGAAGGCTACAAGGTATTACGAGTGGGAGAGCTTGAAGACACTCCCTTTGAAGATGTCAAGAATTATAGGAGGATGGTTGGGAAGCTCATATACCTAACTATCACTCGGCCAGATGTGTGTTTCGCGGTGCACCAAGTCAGTCAGTGTAATACCCCTGATCTAGGGTACCAAGTCAACATAAGTCAACGGACGTAGATCAAGCCACCCAATTATGGAGAAGCTTTAAGAAGACTTAAATAGAGATTCAGTCGAAGCTAATCGAAGAATGGTCGAGTGAACAAGAAGATTGGTCGAGACTCTAGTTGCAATGGACGAATTGGACGAAGGCGATATTTTGAAGATTGGTGAACTAGGGGTATCTTCACATAGATCAGTCAAGGGAGTAGTATGAAGACATATGGTCGTGACAAAATCAAGATGGTTCAGGAGGAACCAAGAGTTGGACGATAGTCTAGTCTTTTTGGTCGATTAAGGAGTGGTCGAGCCGATTATCGATTTTCAAGCAAGGAAATGGAATGGGAGCTTCTTGGATTGATTTTTCTACTCAACTACATTCATATGAAGATTTTAAAAGTTGGTGACGTGGCCAAGAAATGGTGACCAAGGATGACATGGCGATGACGTGGCACACACTCATTGGTAGCGATGGATGATGTGGCGCTGTCCACGTGGCGACTTCTCATTAGCGGAGAAGGAAACTTAGTGGCCAAGTTTCGTGTTTCTAGAAGGTGAAAACTTGCCTTCCAAGTTTTCTAAACTTGATGACAAAGCAAGGTAGGTTCTAGAAGAAGGACACATGTGAGCACCACATTCTTTGGAGAGACATTTGTCCACCACCCTCCATGCATCACCACACTTGTCCAAACCCACTCACCCTCATTTTTCCTATAAATACCAGCCCCCTCTCCTTCATTTTTCTCATCCCAAACCTTGAGTAAACCTTAGAGAGAGAGAGTGGTGAGTTTTGAGAGAGAAACCAAAGTTTTAGAAAAGTTTTCTTAAGTTTTCGGTTTTCTTAGCTTAGCATTTTTAGGAGGTTCTAGGTAGTCCTTTAGGAGCGATTCAGGTGAGTTCCCTGGATACTTTTCTTGTGTTTATTTTATAGGTTAGGAGGTTAAGACCATGGGTCTTAAGTGAAGACCCGGGGCGTATATTACTCGTTTTTATGCAGGGCCCCGGATGAGTGTATGTTGATTACATGCACACTTTGATTGTTGTTTGTTGTGTAGTTTAGTTTTAGTTTATTAGTTTAGTTATTATTGTTTGTTAAACCACAAGAGGTTGAGTGGTACTCTCTCTTGTGGGTGTGTATTGCTTGCTAATTTGTGAGGTTTGAGCTTAGCTCCCTCTTGTTTGATTAGTTGTTTGTAGTTTAGTTTAGTTTAGTTGCTTGTAGTTGTTGTTTGTGAGGTTTGAGCTTAGCTCCCTCTTGAGGTTTGAGCTTAGCTCCCTCTTGTTTGTTTGTTGTGTCTAGATTAGATTGATTGTTATTTTTATTGTGTGTCCCTGGTCTAGACTAAGAAAGGCATTTTGGTTAGAGGTTGAGCTCGCTCATGCGTGTTGTATTTGTGTCTTGGTCTAGACTAGCGGATGGGGCCATCTCGAGGTTAGATTGGGAGAATCCCAATTCTCCGGTGATGTGCTTGAGACCATGAAGTTAGATTGGGAGAAGCCCAATTCTCCAGTGGTGGACTAACCTACCCTCCATGGCTCGTCACCGTCAAGTGGGTCGCACCCATGGACGAGCGCTGCATGACGATGCGGCCCGGGTTAGATTGGGAGAAGCCCAATTCCCGGATGATGTTTCTCGACCACGTGACTCTTGTGTTTGTGGTCGAGAGTTTTCAGAATGGAGTGGTGTAGGGCTCCGTGTGTTTAGGGATCCCGGGGATGTTGAGCTTGGCTCCGTCCTTTGGTGTACTCGAGTTTGTTTGTTTGTTTATTTTATTTTCTTTGTTGAGTCTAGGATCGAGTCTAGATTGCTTGTTTATTTTATTGTTTGTTTGCCTGCTTGTTTGTTTTATTGCTTTCTTGCTTGTTTGTTTGATTGATTGTTGCTTGTTTGTTTGTTTGAGCATGGGCTGGGGAGGGTTAGTTGTTTAGGATCTCACTGAGTAATTTAGATTACTCATCCCTCTTCTACCATGCAGGTTACCTGTAGGTGGGAAGCTTAGGAGCGCGGAACGCAAGGCAACCGGTGTAGATTTGGTGGCATAAGCATAAGCAAGGATTAGATTTTCAAATGTATTTTGACTCTTTTTCTTTTCTTTTATTTTATTTTGGCCCTTTGGCCCGAGCGCTCAAATTCTGATATTTTGTAAACGCTTTCCATCTACTATTAATAAAATGAATGTTTTATATTCGTTGTTGTTGTGCTAAATGATATAGACCTTGTCTGGGTCGACACAACTAGTCGACCGTGGTACGGGTTGCAAAGCCTTGGGCCGTGGTCGGCGAGGACATAGCGAACCTGGATGGATTGGTCGAGGGTCTTGATTTGTTCTTGATCTTTGGTCGATCCGACCGGGCGAGCTATACTTGTGGCGCTTCCGGGCCGTTCCGGGTTTAGTCCGGCCTAGGACGGTTCGGGGGTGTTACAATCAGCACATACAAAATCCTAAGGTTCATCACTGGAACATGGTGGAGAGGATCTTGAGATACTTGAGAGAAGCTCCTGGTCAAGTTGTTTGGATGGGATGCAATGGAAGCACTGAGATCACTGGATATTGTGATGCTGATTGGGCAGGAGATAGGGTTGATAGGAGATCAACTACTGGGTATTGTACATTCATTGGAGGCAACTTGGTGACTTGGAAGAGCAAGAAGCAGAAGGTAGTGTCATGTTCAAGTGCTGAGGCAGAGTATAGAGCAATGAGAAAACTCACCAACGAGTTGATTTGGATCAAGGTCCTGCTCAAAGACTTGGGGATTGAGACTACATCACCAATCACCATGCATTGTGACAATCAAGCTGCCATTCACATTGCCAGCAACTCAGTTTTCCATGAAAGGACCAAACATATTGAAGTAGACTGCCACAACGCTAGACAAGCTGTGGAGCAGAAGATCATCCTACCTTGTTACACAAGAAGTGAAGACCAGTTGGCTGACATATTTACAAAGGCAGCAAGTACCAAAGTCTGTGAGTTCATCCATTCCAAGTTGGGGCTCACAGACTGTTGAAATTTAAGGATTTGTAAGCATAATGAGCTCAGCCTACTATTGTTGACTTTTCATCACCTGCTTGTCACCAGCTTGCTTGCTTCTCTACTTCACCTTATTGGATCCTTAACGGGCTTGTCTTCTTCATTGTTTCTCCTTATGCTATTGGACTCTTCTTCTTGGGCTCCTTGTATAGACAAACTGATTGGGCTACACTGGGCTGTATTCAACCAATCCTTATTGGGCTCTCAGACTTGATCATATGAGCTTCTCCTTAGTGGGTCATGTTGGACCTCCTTACTTGATCATGTTGGACCTGTCTACTTTGGTCTTCTCTTCCACATAAGGATTGGGCCATAAGTTCAGCTCTACTCACTAATACTGAACAAGAGTGTGTATTCTTCATTCTTCTTTTCTCTGGAGCATGAGTGATTGCCACACTCAAATGGATCCCTGAAGGTCTCCATTTTCGTCCTCACTCTGCTCCATAAAGTGATGATAGCTTTGCTGTCCCAAAGCTCTCTTTCACATTCATACTAGGCTCTCTCCATTCCACACCTTCACTTATGTGCTCCTCCTTGTTCTCTTTGGAGTGTAGATATTAGCTTGTCTCACTCAAGCTCCTACATTACACCACATGAAGAGCTTCTCCTCCTGCCACTCGGTTCAGCTCTTCTTGGTGTTCTCATTTCAACACAGACCTCACTTCTCACTGACTCTCCTAACATGGAGACTTCTACTCTTTTTTCTTAGTGTGTTTTTATCCCACTGGGTTTTGCATACTAAGGTTTTAATGAGGGAAGTTCTTCATGTTTCCAAGTTTGACCAGTCCCTACGGTCAAGATTGAGGGGGAGTATCGAGAGGAAGAACCAATAAGAAGAAGAGACACTAGTCAGAAGAAACAAAGAGAAGAAATTTGCCAGTTACTTGAAGTTGAAGCTATTCCGTACAGTCTTGCTGTGTAAGGTATTTACCTTGACCTAACCTGCCTTGGAAGGCAAGGCAATATAGGGAACTTGTGCACCTTGACCACCAGAGAGAAAGAAGACCGTTGGGGATCTGTTTGACTGAGTTTGAATCTGGAAATGGACAAAGTCACATGTTCTGGTTAAGGGAGAAGACTGTTAGGAGATGTCACTTTCACATTGGGCAGAAGCAGATTAGTTTATAGTTTCTCTTTTGTTTATTCTTTGTGTCACTGTCTCTGATCTCTCTCTGGACTCTCTATTTAATTGTAAGAAAGCAGCACAATTAATCTAAGGAGTGAGAATCTCCCTTTTCTCTCTACAATCTCTCTCTCTCTCTCTTCATTATGTCCAGAATTGTGTTCTTGAGTTCATCTCTCTTGTTCTTCACTCATTCTTAACCAAACTCGACCATTCTCTTCTATTCTCATCATACTTTCATAATTCTAACAGTACCATGGCAGGAGATCAAAAGGGAGAACTCACTAAAGATGAAAAGCTGTTACTTAAGGCTATGAATGCTCAGCTACAGCAGAAGATGAAAGCAGCTTTGATAAATTTCGTCAGGAGTGTAGACAGGAACTTTAACAAGCTACTGGTCAGAGTCATGAGTCTAGAAGCATTGAGAGGAAACAAAGACGTGAGCATGAAGGCAGAGGCAATCACAGAGATAAAATTGCTGATCAAAAGATGAAAATTCCTCAATTCCATGGCAAGGATGATCCTGCAGCATATGTAGAGTGGGAAGAGAAGATGGAGTTGTTTTTCAATTGTCAAAGCTATGCTGAAAGAAAGAAGGTTCAAATGGCTACTGCTGATTTTTGTGGTGATGCTTTAAGCTGGTGGAATCAATTGGTAAAGTGCAGAAGACTTGACAGAAAAGAACCAGTTGAAACATGGTTTAAGTTGAGAGCTTTGATGCGTAGAGAGTATGTTCCAAGAAAGTACCACAAGGAAGTACTTCGAAAACAAACATCTGAGACAAAGCTCTACTCTTCAATCTCGGTCCAGACACAACCTGACAGCAAGAGATCACGTCCATCTAGTACTTTTGGTTCATCTAGCAAGGAAGTAACCTGTTACAGCAAAGAGAAAACAGAAAAACATTCCTGGTTCAGTGAGGAAGATAAAAAGAAGTTATTACAAGTAATGGTGGATGTGGAGAAGCAATTCAAAGGGACCAACTCTGGACGTTCATCCATTGAATCACAGCACCAAAAACCAGCTACTACTGTCTCAGAATTTAATTCAGCAGAACCGGTATCAGCTACACCTATTCAAGAAGATCAAGCCAAAGAATCATCATCTACCATTCAGAAAGAAGAGCAACCAGTCCAGGACGTGATGGTATCAGTCATTCAGGATGTGATAGAAGAGAATGCACCCAAGGAACCACAAGCAGATCTAGGAATAATGCAACTGATTGTCTTTGATCCATGTGATTTCCAAAAGACTTTCTTGGGTACCTTTCTGATCAGTCCTTTTGTTTGGAACAAGACCAGAGAAATGGAGCTTTCAAGACACGAACTGGGCATGAAGAATGAAGTATTTGAGCCTGGAAGAGAGCTGTGGAATCTCAGGAACAAGATTGAGAAGGAATCAGCTTCAGTAACATCTGGTTTTGTTGATTTCGTATCATCTGAAGAACTGGTGTTGCACGTCTCAGCTCAGCAAGATTTTCATTATGAAATCAATTGGAGAATTTCAACAGCTCTGTCATGGATCAAACGAGCCAGAAACCACAGCAAATGGCCACATGATCATCAAGATATTACTAATTTTGCAAAACTTGTCGGCTTGGATCATTCCCAAGAGAAGCTTCTATCTGATTATGCTGGAAGGTTACATACCTACTCATGGAGACCTGGAGTAAATGACAGTATACTTATTAACAATGGAGAGTTCTCTGCTCGTGCTAGAACCATCAG